>CM053265.1:8317441-8339282 GCA_028583415.1 Protea cynaroides
CCCTGGAGGTGCCTGCCCCTACCAGAGCAGCTCATTCCCCTAGTTGGCCCCCTGGGTGCTGCCTCCCTGGCTCCTGCCCCTGGGAAGGGCCTACTACTACTACTTTTGGGTGGCTCCTGCCCCCCAAGCGGCCACCGCCCACTCATCGGCACCGCCCCACGGCCCCCTATAGGCACCAACACCCTAGGGTGCCTCCTGCCACCATCGGGCGGTGCCTTCCCCCCCATACAGGCAGTGCCTACCCCCCCCGAGTGGAGCCTCCCTCTTAGGGGGATGCCTACCCCCTCGGGTAACACCTACTCCCCTGGACGGTGCCTACCCCCACCCCTTGGTAGCAGGCCCCTGCCCACCTCCTAGAGACACTGTCGGGGGGCCCACCTGTAGGAAACTCCTCCACCCCCCAAGCCCCAGCCCCTAAGGGCATCACTTACCCCCTAGGTCCCCCATGCGATGGCTGCCCTCTTCCCCAGGCGGGGCTTGTCCCCTAGTGCCGGTGCTTGCCTACCCCAAAATGTGCCTGCCCCCTGGAGGCTCTTAACACTCACCCGACCCTCATGGGTGATACCTGTCCCTCCGAGTGATACCTGCCCCCCCACCCCTGGCGGCACCTGCCCCCATCCTGGCGCATACCCCCTAGACTGGGCCTAACCATCCCCCTGTGCCAGCCCCCCAACCTAGGGGGCGCCCGCCAGGGCCTGCCCCAGCCTATCACCCGGTCGGGCAGCCTGCCCCTCCACCCCAAGTGGCGGTTGCCCCTGACTTCCCAGGGCAACCCTTGCCCCCTCCCCAGGGTAGCGTACCCCCTCCCCCGAGCTATGATGCCCGCTTCTCTTAGGTGGTGTCTGCCTACTCATGCAACACCTGCCGCCTCCCCCGAGGGGTGCCTGCCCTAGCCCAGGCAGTGCATGCCCCCATTTGTGCAGAGCTTGCTGCCACCCCGAGAAGCGCTTACCCCGCTTGTACCCCTCCCCCCTAGCGACGCCTTGCCCCTCTATCGGCCGGTGCCCGCCTCAGCCCGGGCTCGGCCAAGCCCCCACCCCCAGGCAAAACCAGCACCCTAGCCAGGCCCCCACGGGCGATGCCTACCCCCCCTGGTGATGCATGCCCCCTAGGCGACGCCTGCCTACCATCCCCTCGGGCAACACCTGCACGCTGCCCCCTGCCCCCCAGGACTACCCCTTGCCACTCTGGCTATGCCTGGTATGCCCGCTCAATCGCCCCCTGACGGTGCCTATGGCCCCCGACGGCTCCCCTCCCTCCCTTAGAGAATAGAGCCTACCCCCGGGCAGCACCCCATGCTGCGCATGCCCCCCAGGTCGTGCCCCCCATGCGGTGCCCGCCCAACACCTCCTCTCAAGGTAGCACCTGCCCCCTCCTAGGGAGGCGCTTGCCCCTACCCCCCACGGGCGACGCTTAGGGAGGCTGTCATCCCCCACGGGCGACGCTTCCCCCCCTTCCCCGAGCGGCTCCTACACCCCTCTCCCGAGCAACCTATCCTTGCTTGGGCCCGGCCTGACTCCCCTCGGGTGGCGCCCGCCCACCTCCCCCTAGGCAGCACCCGCTTCCCCGGGCCGTGCTTGTCGCCCCTCCCCTCCCCCCGGGTGGCACAGCCCCCCACCCCGCCCTACCCCTCTGCCGTCGGGGGCGCCTACCCCCCTCCCCCGTGCTTTGTCTTGCCCCCAGCCCCCCCCCGAGCAGCACCAGTCCCCCAAGCAACGCCCTGCATGCGGTCACCCCCCCGAGGCGACACCTTGCCCCCCCCCCTAAAAATGCTTGCCCCCTTGCCGGCCCCTTCCCCCTTCGACACCCCCTCCGGGGGCGCCTACCCCCCAATTTGCTACTACCCCCTCCAGCTCGGCCCCCGGTGGGCGACGCCTGCCCCCCCTCCCCGGGCCACTCCACCGCCCCCACCTTAGGGGGTACCTGCCCCCACCCGGGCCCCCTACCCCCTACAGGCAATGCAACTGCCCCGGGCGGCGCTTACCCCCAGCCGCCCATCCCCTAGGGGCGCTTGCCCCTCCCCTAGAAGCGCCTGCCCAACACCGCCCCTCAAGGTAACGCCAACCCCTCCCAGGGCGACGCCTGCCCCTTCACGAACAATGCTTGCATGCCTCTCACCCTAGGTAGCGCCCGCCCCCCTCCCCCGGACAGCTCTTACCCACCCCCTAAGCTGCTCCTCCCCCCCCGGACCCCCAAAGGTGACGCCTTACCCCCGAGGCTGTTCCTAGCCCCGGGGAAGGCCCCTTAGGAGGTGCTTGCCTACTCCTCCCCCCCAGCAACGCCCCGACTCCTACCGCCCTAAGCTGCCCTTGTCCCCTGGGCTACACCGGTCCCCCTTGCCTGGCCACCCCCTAGGAGTTGCCTGCCTATTGTCCCACCAGGCAGCGCCTGACTCGGCTGCCTAACTCCTACCACCCTAAGCTGCCCTTGTCCCTGGGCTACACCTAGTCCCCTTGCCTGGCCACCCCCCTCCCCGATGGCTTCCATCCCTTCCCCCCCGAGTGGCACCTACCCCTTCCCACCCGACCCCCCATGGGAGACTCCCCGCCCCCTTCGCGAAGCCGCCCCCGGGCAGCGCTTACCCTTTCCCCGAGGGGCTCTTGCCCCCCTCCACCATGGGAGGTGCCTGCCCCTCACTCTGGAGGGGGGCAACCCCTGTTCCCCCTACAGGCGACACCCTCGTCCCCGCCTACCCCCCCTCCCCCCGCCTGGGTAGCGCCTACCCCCTCCCCCCAGCAACGCCTGCCTTTGCCAAGGCCAGGCCTGCCCCCCTTCCCTAGGGCAGTGCTGCCAAGGCCAGGCTTGCCCCCCTTCCCTAGGGTAGTGCTTACCCCCTTCCCCCCGAGTTGCACTGCACCTGCCAAGGTAGCGCCTACCCCCACCCCACGTGGTGTTTGCCCCGCTTGCCCCCTCACCCAGGCAATGCTTGCCCCCCTCCATGCGGGTGACTCCTGCCCCCATCGCAACAAACGACAAAGCCTCCCCCTCGACGATGCCTACCCCCTGTGGGCAGTGCCCCATCCCTAAAGCGCCTGCCCATCGGGGGCAATAACCTCACCCCTCCGGCCCAACCCCAAAGGGTGATGCCTGCCCCCTTCATAGCCAACCCCGGCGATTCCCCCCAAGGCGATGTCCTGCCCCCTCCCACCGGGCGGTGCCTGGCCCCCGGGCGTGGCTGCCCCCACCCCCGGGAGGCGCCAACCACGACCCCCAAGGGTAACGCTTACCACCCTGGTCGTGCCTGGCTAGGTGGCGCCTGCCTGTCGCCCGGGGGCAGCTTCCCAACACCCCCTCAAGGCGGCGCCTGCTCCCTCCAGCCCGGCCTCCATGCCCCCCCCCCACCCTGGGCAGGGCCTACCCCCCACCCTGGGCGGCCCCTCCTCCCCTGGGTAATGCCTACCCATCCCCAAGGGGCTCCTCCTGCCTATGTTGTATCCAATGCCAGGGGGAATTTATTTACTAGAGGGTTGAAATATAGAAATTCTTTATCGATTTGCTTGATTAAGAATTCAACCTATTGACAACCATGAGTTTTGTACATCTATTAGGCTTTGAAAAAGTCAGTAGGAAGTTTTTTCGGATTTTTTTTACTTTTATTATGCTACTGTAGAAGTTCGAAAAATCATATAGATTGGAAGAACTATTAGAGATGAAGATCTGCTAAGGAAGTAGTAGTTCTCTCTGGAAAATATATACTGATTAGAGGTGCCATAATGAATGAAAATGCAACAGGAAAGCACGAATGATTAAATCGAGTCAAATTACGCCCCTCTGAAACAGTCGGGTTATACAATATTCAATGACTCCTTCAACAACACCTCTAGCTCAGCAGCACCGAGTTGGCACTTTGTCCAACCAGGTGTCGCGGTGGGAGTGTCAGCTAAATGCTCAGAGCTAAACAGTGTTGGAGAACTATAACATGTTTCACCCTAAGCGATGCCTGTCCCCCTCATTTGGGAGGCAGGCGGCGCCTGTGCCCCCCTCCGGGTAGCGCCTGCCCCCTCCCCCCTGCATCGCATGTCGCCTGCCCTTGCCCCGGCCACTCTTGCCCCCCCCACCCTAGCAGTGCCTGGCCCACCCTGGTGAGGCCTGCCCCCCCCTTCCCCCAGGCATCACCTGCCCCCTCCCCTGCCTGCCTCCTCCCCCATGCAACACCTGCCCCCCTCCCCGAGCAAAGTGCCTACCCCCACGAGGCCCTTCTGCCACCCCCACTGTCGAGCGGCTACAGCTCCCCTCCCCCAGTCAGTGCCTACCCCCCCAGGCACCCCACCCAGAGCTGCACCTACCCCCCCCCCTAGGTAGTGCCTGCATTGCATGCACACCCCCCCGCAACCCTCTCCCCCCAGCCCCCGATGGCTCCTGACCCCTCCCACAGGCGACCGCCCCTGCAATCCCCCTTAAGCTGCTCTTGCCCCTTCGAGCAATGCTACCCCCCCCCCTCCCGGTGCGGCGCCAGCCCAACACCCCCCCTTAAGGCAGAGCCTGCCGCCCTCCCATGGTCGCGCCTCCCCCCTGCCCGGGCTACACCTACACACCCCGACCGTCGCCTTCGCTCGCACACCCCGGCCGTCGCCGCCCCTCTCCACGCCTGGCCCCGCCTACCCATGCCCCCCGCCACTCCGCCCCTCGGGGCCGTGCCCGCCCCCTACCACCCCCCAAGCTGCATTTGCCCCCACGCGGGCCGAGCTCCGCCCCTTTCCACCCCCTAGCTGCGATGCCCCCCGCCCCCGCCCGGGCCCGCCCCCTGCCACCCCCTAGTTGTGCCTCCCCGCCCCGGGCCCTCCGCAACACCCCCCTCCCTCCCTCCTCCCCAGGCAATGCTTACCCCAACAGCATGGCCCCTCCCCTCCCTCGGGCGGCGCTTAACCCCCCCCCCCGCACACCCGACCCCTCCCCGGGTAGAGCCCCGCCCCCACTCGGCCTGTCCCCCAACAAGCAATGCCCCCGGCCCCACAGGTGACGCCTACCCCCTAAGCGGCACCTCCCCCTACGTGGAGTGCTCCCGGAGTGCCCCACCTCCTTTCCCCAGCCAGAGCTCCCCCAACCTCCTCCCCCCCGAAGCGGTCCCCCGCCTTCTCTGCCCGCGGAACACTCCCGCTTCCTCCGCCCCGCAGAACACCCCACCTTCACCACCCCCTTAGAGTTTGAGTTATCTTTACATTCTATTCTAGTTTTAGAGCTTCATTGGAATTATCGTTTTAAGTTTCAAGTTTAGGTCATTATATATAGTCTTGTCATCGAAATCGCATTCGAGTTTTGAAATGAAAGGAAATTGCTGTATGCTTGCCAAATTGTTGGTTCAACTACTGCCTCCTTCCAGATCTTCTCTCTCATATTCTAAATTCCATTACTATTTATTACTGCTTCACATTCTTGCTACTACCACCGTTGTTTTCTTTTTTTAAACTTCCCCAGCAACATGCAATGTTTGCTAATTCGAGAGAATTCATTAAAAGTCCATCATAGTCACTTGGATCAAGCCAAGATTTCAAGACTTGCTATCTTATCCTAGTGCGACCATTACAAAATGTCCTTGTCACATCAGACCCCTGCTGTAAGGAACAACTCAAGCGTCAAAACAAGTTTCACTGTTACCACAAGTTCTGATCTCAATATTTTTTTTTATTTAGCTTCTGGGTTAATGTTTAGATAAGATATTAGCTGAAATCAAGAGAACCTTGACCTTGAGTTTTCAGCCCAATTAGTTCGGGTATTGAAGGAGACATGTTGATTGAAAGCCCACTCGACCTCCGCTGGAATTTATGTTTTCCTCTTTTATTTTTTATTTTATTTTAGTTTTTTTTTTTTTTTTTTTTTTTGGGTAAAGGAAGAAGTTTCAACAACAACAACAACAACAATGCCCAACTAAATGGGGTCGACTACATGGATTCTTGTCCGCCAATCAGCTCTGTTCGATGTCAAATTTGAAGCAAGGCCTAAGCTATACATGTCTTTCTTCACCACCTCCCCTAGAGTCACCTTAGGTCTACCCCTAGCTCTCTTGGCCCCGTCAATCTGAATCAAATCACTCCTCCGAACGGGAGCATCTAACGGCCTCCGTTAAACATGGTCATACCATCTCAAACAACTTTCTCGTAACTTATCATGTATTGGCACTACTCCTAAATCAGTTCTAATACAGTCATTCCTTACCTTATCCTTCCTAAGGTAAAGGAAGAAGTTTAATTTCTGAAAATAATAAAGCCCCTGCTTTCTTAAACTAGTTTCTATCCTACCTATCCTTCTTCCTATTTTAAATTCCAGATTTGTCCCTCTTCAAGTCCTAATTAATATTGCAACCCTAATTCTGTTTATCACCCAACAGAGGTCCCCACAGTTCTGGTTATTTACAAAATTGCAACTATCCCTATTATTTTGAGTTCTATTCATCCGCGTGGGCCTATAGTGATCCCAAAACAGGGTTTGTATCCCAGGATCGCATCACAAAGTCTTCTTCCAATGCACCTGAATTTAACTTTAGGGAGCTCAAGGGTCTTTAGTGATAATTTGTCTGGACAGCTCATTGATTTGATGTGGAACACCTAAATGATTCACTAACATTTCCAGATCTATGGAGTTCACTCATGTTCCTGTTCAAATTAGTGGACTCCACCCCCTGCGTATGTGGGATCTCAGTCTAATCCCCCAACAATACAGGGATTGAAGACCATATCAGGGTAATGAAGGCTACATTTTGCTGGTATATTTTCAGGTCCAATGGACATTGCAGACTTCACACCTGCACACTAAGATCCATTATCTTCAGATTGGAACTTGTCTCATCACTGGGATGAGGTGCTCCCTAGAACTTTCTGAAACTCTGTGTCATATCAGAAAAGAGTATTTCCACATTTCACCCATTGCTCCCTTCATCTGCCTAATGACCAATTCGAAGTCTACTTCAATCTGGATCCACTGTACATCCAATATCTACTTCTACTTATCTTGGATAGCAGTATATTTCTTGATCTAACCAAAACCATCTTCTGGGAACATCAATTTTTCTCAAACTACACCCGGTAGTGAGATTTAAGATTTTCTTTCTGACTTGAAGGGGATGAAACTTGAGTTGAGTGATGGATGCCCCCAATCAATAAGAAAAAGGTATTTAAAAGGCAACACTAAACTTTATTATTATCTTAGATTTTTAACCATATCACGCGTTGTGCAAAATAATCAAGGCGGGCATCATCAGTATCAACAATTGATGTAGCATCAAACCGCTCATAAACCTGCACAGTTCCAAAAGTAGATCATCATGCATTTAAGCCAATCAACTAAGAATTACCTTTCCTTTCCCCCTTCACTAGATGGAAGGAAAAAAAAAGAAATAGTTAAGCACAAGACAAACAGATAAGTACATGGCCATTATGAACAATCCAAATAAGAAGTAAGATCTACATCATGTCCCACTTTCCCAGGGAATGAAATTTCAGTTTTCTATTAGATATAACGTCCATCATTCAGAAAGCTCTTTTAAAGAATCATCAATGACACAGTGTCAATGTACTAAAAAATAACATATATTCCCTTCCAAGTATAAAAAAAGTAAAAAGGAAAGAACGAACATCTTGAAAAGTTTTTTTCCTAAAAAAAAATGGCATGACAGCCAGTAACCAGTTTATGAGGATGTCATTTATCGTGGCATTATACAAATTCGCCAAAATGAGCATCTCCATTGCATCCTTGTTGGCTTTGTTGTAATATGGTGGGGGTACAAGGATAAAATTGTCTCATAGGGCTTTTTTTGTCTTTGTAGTCATTCTAGATTGTTTTCCTCCAGATTATAAATAAAGCTGCCCTGTGTCCCATTAAACACAAATAAAGAGAGTTGTCGGGAGGGCAGAGCGAGAAACAGAGTCCATTGCATCCTTGTTGGCTTTGTTGTAATATGGTGGGGGTACAAGGATAAAATTGTCTCATAGGGCTTTTTTGTCTTTGTAATCATTTTAGATTGTTTTCCTCCAGATTATAAATAAAGCTGCCCTGTGTCCCATTAAACACAAATAAAGAGAGTTGCCGGGAGGGCAGAGCAAGAAACAGAGCACGAGAGAGAGGAAGAGAAACAGAAGGAAGGAGAGAGATGGAGAGAGAGCAGCAGAGAAACAAAGGAGAAATTTAGGGAGACAGATTGGGGGAGAGTGTAGGAATCGTACAGCTGCACGATCGCCACCAGATCTCGTCATTGTTCATCCCCCTGTGATAACAGATTAGACTGGTGTATGCATCACACCAATGAAAGTATCAAGAGTTACTGAGCCACATCTAAACATGGTCCTCTGTCCAAATCATACCTATATGTAGTGGGGCTAGTTTGATTTAAAAACACATAGAGGTGAAGCTAATGGCAAGTCCAACCAATCCATTGGTTGTTGCCACAAACCAAACATTGGTATCCTAATTACATCCCTGCAAATGAAAACACAATACATGAGAAAGCATAATTATATTGTAAGGGTAAAGCATAAATTTGTGATCCAAGTTGAAGAACTAGGTGAATTCTTCATAAAGACAAAGGAGTTGCAAACCCTCTTTCTAACCCAAAATAGGATGGAAATTAAGCAGTATAAGAAACATACTGAGTAGCTTGCTGTAAGAATGCAATTCATAATTTTCCATGCATAACCCACTCCATCAAAAGAGAGAGATCACTGATTCCGCCACTAACAGCAGAGATGATCTGCATAGACATGAAAAACATTAGTATCAAAAATGAAAACTGACAGGAAGCAAAAATATACAATTTATTGTCAAAAAGGCTGGAAAATAGATAGTTTTTGAGAAAACTACTTTTGATTTTTTTTGGTTGCACTAGGAAACCAAGTGCCTTTGCAGTTACAAACAGTCAGGGCTCAAAAATTGACCTTCTCTTCGGTCACTTTCTATATGATCACACTGGAAATGTCTGACATTTCACACTCTCATTGACATCAAGCCACATGGTGGAGAAGCTAAATAGCTAAATACAGAAGCAGAATCTAGAGTGCAAAATTTCTGCATCCCATGAAACCAACAAATAAAACCTTCATGATTTTGACAATTCCCTCAAGCAACTACCTGTTCTATCCATAACATCCTTATTTCAATTGGCCGCTGCAACAAATTAGTGCCCAGGTTCTCAAATGACGAAGAATACCAAGAAATTAGGCCAGATTCAAAAAGATTCAAAAATCCAAGAAGAAAATTTCAACCAAAACAGCAGCACAATGATACCTAGAAAGTGGATGAATTTTTCTGGAAGCACCCCCGACCCGAAGTTTTCTCTTCCCAAAAACCATCTGCTTTTTGCCTCTCAATTTGACAACCAAACAAGTCCACTCCATGTTTTTCTCATTTTTTTTTTCTTTCCCAGTGCACCTGGGAAAGTAACTAAAAGCAGCCTACATCTTCTGCAGAAAACTGAACCTGAGGCATATGTTCAAAAGATATGGAAATTAGGAAATAGCATTTAACAACTTTAACAACATATGTAAATTTTCTATTTATTTTTTCATCAAGAAGGATCCATTAATAAGAACTAATCAATGGTCACACTCCTCCAAAAGAACTAACCAACATAGCTACTCAACACTACTCCAAAAGCAAAGACCACAACATAGCTACTCAACACTCCTCCAAAAGAACTAACCAATGGGGTAAGCTCCAACATACTTGATCTGCCTCTCTACACTACCTCACGTACTTTTGTCAGGCAGAGAATTTCTAATCCTCAAGTCTTAATGAATATGTTCTCAGCCTTTTCTTTTTCTTTTTCATTTTTTCCCTATTACTTTCCCACCACTGCATGGAGATGATCACATAATTTTGCAAAGTGCTAACAGTTGGAAACCACCAGTTCATTGGCAAGAAGATCAGAAGCATGAACTTCTTAGCCTCAAATAAGCAAAAATGAGATTTCAAATACTAGCAAAGAATAATCACCAACAATAAGTTAAAAGGTTCATAAAATAAAATAGAAGGCAAGTCTGACATACCATCAGAAACATGGCAGTCCACACTTTCTGATTCTGATGCTTCCAGAAAATATATAATTCTCTAGTTGCTGTAAAAATATTTATCACGTTCTTCAGGATTGTCACCATTGTAATGTTTATCTATTTCAAACTGCAAAAGATTCATGAAAAGACTGAGTGAAGAAAAACAAAAGGTATTGAATTTCATTCAAAAACTTTAGAGGTTAGACATAACTTTTTTAACATTCTACATATTGCTGTTTTTCAACGGATTCATTTTCTGCTTTAGAAGTACTTCTCTCAAGCCTCAGCTCAAGCCTAAATCTAGTGCTAAAAAGAGTAACACAGAACAGAAGAGCAATCCATATATCATAGCTATACATGCCAGTAACGAGCATACCCACAAATATTATGTTGACAGGGATCCAAAATCTAACAAGCTTCCAAGTGATCTTGTCTGTTGAGACTGGTCCAAAGAAACCCAATGCGACAACCACCACAACACTAACAAAATTCTACAGAAAATAAAGTGAGGAAATTAAAGGTCATACAACATGTTGACTCAAGAACATGTATGTGCACACACGTGTGTGTAGGGAGATAGAAATCTCCTAGTGGGGAAGCATAAAATGGATTGTCCTAACTCTTAACCAATCCTAAGCTGAAACATTTTACAGCACACTCAGGTATTAAGGGAATTCAAATGTGCAGAACTGTATAAAGCTAACCTAATATTCCACTCCCTATTTACCTTCATATTTAAAAACCATTACAATGAAATGCATGGTTGACATTAGAGTCTCTATGTAACTTAGGACTGCGGTTACAGGCATCCAGCCAAAAAACGCATTCCCCTAGAAAATTTTATTTAACAAAGAAAAAAAAAAAAAGAAACCACTTGAACTGTTTTTTGCCCATTTGAATCAAGTTACATCATGAATGACATGCAAAGCACACCTGGTACAACATCAATGATATTCCCGCGTTGAAGCCATAACTTGATGGTACAACTTTGTTAAGCAATATCATGCTGCACGAGGCAACACAGTAAGCTGCTCCAGATTTTGTTTCAGAGCCATCTCCCCATTTGTCAACCCCATCAACATCAAGAATGAGATCAGCACCAACTGCTGATTGATTTTCTCTGTGAAATTGATAAATTGGAAAACAAATTGGGTTCAGACACGAAGTCGTGAAAAATGAATGACATACTGTTAATTTTTCACATAAATGTCACCAGGTTCCAAAAATTCAGACAATCATGTTACATGATTAAAGAGATGTACAAGCAGTTTAGGATCAGATCTTCAAATGCAAAAAATGATCTGAATCTATGAAAACAAATCTACATTATCAGTAAGAAAAGTTACATCTAGAACCAAATATAAAAGAGAAACAGGATCTGACAAAAATAAAAAATAATTAAAGGGGGTCCATAGCAGGTACTTGAGATCATTGAAAATATGGAAATAGATTATAAATAAATTCATAAACTAATAAAGTTTTTGAAACTTCAAAAAAGGTTCTAGAGAAAATGCATGGTATTAGCAAAACGGAGTTTTAATAAATTCTTTCCGAATGCCTTGAACATAAATGATGAATAATTAAAGAAATATATAATGCTGTGTTAAGTATGGGGCAGGAATAAGGTTACAATTATTAATTCCAAAGACAAAACGACCCAAACACGAAATATAAAAATGAAGTGCTTTTTGTGTGGGTTTTTATTTTTTGGAGGGAGGGAGGGAGGAGAGGCGAGAGCGAGACTCCACACATAATTAGTCACATTTTTCATGGAATAATTAGCCACATATTTGGTGCAGACATTCAGCATAGAGTTTGAGAAACATATATAAAGAAATTAACAGATCAGAAGATTAAAATCTTCCACCTCTTTGTAGATCTTCGTACAACATTTGTGGCAACGTTGATAAATGACTTGTTTCCTTGCTTCAGAAAACCATCAAGGATTTTGTACACTATATTTTCTCTTTCTCCATTAGTAACTTTATCATTTATAGATCCAAATTTGGGTCCCTTGCACTCTGGCAAATTGTTGCATCTTCCGGTTTGCATAAACCAAAGTAAAAATCAGTATGCTTCGACGCTGAAAACATCATGTGGATCAATAGACAAACAGTAATGGAAAAATATTAAATGAAAACCCTAGAACTGGCAAAGCAAATCGATGGATTGAAACCAAAATAAATAAATATAAATACCGTTTATAGATGAAAAGGAAGAAAAACAACAAAGAAAATCGAGCAGAAATAGAAAAGGATATGATTCAAATAATATAGAAAAGGATAGTGTGCACATGCCAATGGCAGTATGACAGTAAAATAAATCTAGCAATATGAACACGAAAACCAGAAGATAAAAGGTGTGATTCCCAGGTTGACACTAAGAGGGGGGGGTGAATCAGTACCCACTAAAATTCTTCCCAACTATGTGAGGTCTGTCCCTACTGATTGAACACTGCTGCCTTGAGCTGTCTGTCTTAGCTGTGCTGCCTTGAGCTGACTAGTTCACACATCTATTCATTAACACATTTAGTGTAACACACCATGCCACACACCTACAGGTATCCATACTAGAGGCTTGGCCTACCTAGTGTGTACACCCAGACCTGCAACCCACGCACTTCACATATACAACACAATATTCACAACCACAAGGCACACCATATAACGTGGTTCACCTATCACACACTGTGATGGCTACTCCACGGGGCAATACCCTATCTAGGGTTTCGTATTATACCCAATACGCTACTTCAATAGTTTTTCTGCTGCTACAACAACTTGGTGCTATCACCAATGTAATCGAAGCTGCAACTTGGAATTCTGGGCAACTACCCTCAATCCTGTCAAGCCCCAACTTGACAGGTTACAATGAAATTGATATGTAATGTATACAAACCCTTCCCAACATAATGAATCTCACAATGCAAGGTTTGCGTGCGTGATTACCTTCCCAGCGTGAACACAGAAAGGTTGGTACTCACAAAATAGATGTTTCAAGCTCTCCAGTAGTGATAGATACGCTTCGTCAGTAGAATGGAACTCCGGCATTCTTCCAATGCATCTCGCACACCATCATTCACATCAAGCTATCATTCACACTCACACTTCACTCCAAACTGCTCAAATACTCATGTGTATCAGAAAGAAGAAGGTGGAGAATGATTTTTTCTTCAAAGAAAGCCCCAAATCATACTTTTCCCCAAAACCCGCAGCTCAGATCTTCAAAAACCAGGTTTCTTCGTTCTAACAGATTCTGCTCGGAGAGAGAAGCTCGTGGGCTTTTGAATCACCTCAATCGGAGGTCGGACGGCCAAGATATGGCCATTTGAAGTTCGGTCGATCAGATTATTCCAAATAGAATCTTCTGGGCTGATTCCATGCGGCGCGAAGCACCGTAGCGCGCCCTCGTCTGACCCACCGTACATCGTTGTCGAGTTTTGATTGGCGGAGAAAGAATCAATTGAATCAGACCGTTAGATCGGTCGATGCACGGCGGGATCTCTTACGGACCGTCGGATCGATCGAGATCCCGCCGCTCATTGTGGCATTTCAGCCGAACAAATGATCTGTGCGGCTGTCTGCTGCGGCTCGGCTGCCCGCTGTACGCTTCGGCTGGTCTTGTGCACTTCGTCCGCTCCTGTGCACTCGGCTGGTCTTTGTGCACTCGGTTGTCTCCTGTGCACTCGGTTGGTCTTTGTGCACTCGGCTGGTGTTGTGCACTCGGCTGCCTCCTGTGCACTCGGCTGGTGCTGTGCACTCGGCTGTCTCCTGTGCACTCGGCTGCCTCCTGTGCACTCGGCTGCCTCCTGTGCACTCTGCTGGTGTTGTGCACTCGACTGGTGTTGTGCACTCGGCTGGTGCTGTGCACTCGGATGGTGGTGTGCACTCGGCTGCCTCCTGTGCACTCGGCTGCTTCCTGTGCACTCGGCTGGTGTTGTGCACTCGGCTGCCTCCTGTGCACTCGACTGGTGCTGTGCTGGCTCGGCCACCTAAAGTAGGACCCACCTGGTCCCCACTCTCTCTCCTCTTTCTCTCTCCTCCATTTTCTCTCTCTTCTTTCTCTCTTCTTTCTTGGACTTTCTTATCAACTTTCTTCAATGGTTCTCTCACATCATGTCTACCAGTTGCCAACAATGACAACCTTAACTTGGTTAAGGTTCCAACAGTCTCCCCCTTTGGAATTGTTGGCAACCCATATTACATCAGATGACTGCACACACCCTTTGTACACATCCTTTCTCCTCCTTTGACAACAAGTTTCAAAGGACATATAAACAAAAATACTCCCCCTTCATATGAACTCCCCTTACATAGCCTCACCTATAGGAGTGCCCACCGCATCTTTCCAATCCTACAGATGAAAAGTGACGCTATGTAGGCATCAACTCCCCCTGCACATGTGCTTATCTACCGTGTGCCAATAGTCACCACTCCTAGCCGGTCTCCGAGTTTCTCAAAAGAGTCCTTTAGAAGAGCCTTGGTGAAGATGTCGCCACTGGGTCTGCTTTGTAGGAACAAAATCCGGCTCACTTCCCCTTGAAGCACCTTGTCCTTGAATAATGATATCTTATATCAATGTGTTTGGTTCTTGAGTGTTGCACCGGATTCTTGGAGATGTTAATTGCACTCATGTTGTCACATTTGATGACCACTGGCTCCTCACTAGTAACACTGAAATTTGACATCTGTGTTTTCATCCAGATTACTTGAGTGCATGTAGCTACCGCTGCTATGTACTCTGCCTCTGCTGTAGACAAGGAAGCAGTTCTTTGTTTTTTCTTGTGCCATGCTTCTTAAGCTTTCTCCCAAAAGAATGCACCACCACTAGTGCTCTTTACGTCATCAATGCTACCAGCCCGATGCGCATCACGAAAATGTTGTCAAAGTGAAACTTTTAATCTTTGGATACCACAATCCATACCGTTTGTGCCTTTCAAATATCCGAGTATTCTCTTCACCGCCATCGGATGAGTCTCCTTTTGGGCAAGCCCCGGAATCTAGCTACCGGGCAAACCGCTTGCAAAATATCGGGCCTTGAAGCCAAATACAGTAAATTACCAATCATTGACCTATACAATGTTTGATCAACTGTTGGTGAATCATCTTCTGAGCTCAGCTTGATATTCACTGTCGTTGGTGTCCCTACTGGTTTACAGTCCTCCATCACAAATTTCTTCAACATCTCCTTGGTATACTTCATTTGAGAGATGAATATGCCATTTTGCCTCTGCTGAACTTGTAGACCCAAAAAATAGGATAACTCCCCTAGCATAGACATCTCAAACTCTGTCCTCATTTTCTCCGACAAATTTTTTTACATAGCTTGTCACAATGTCCTCCAAAGATGATGTCATCCACATAGACCACAACTACCGGTGACTACTATCTTCCACATGACATACGGATTGTTGTCCACTATTCCCCCGCAAACCCAATTGATGCAAATAAGTGTCCAGTCTTGAATACCAGGCTCTTGGAGCTTGCTTCAACCCATATAAGGCCTTCTTCAGTTTGCACACCTTATTGCCATCATCACAAAGCTGAAAACCCTCAGGTTGCTCAATATACACTTCTTCTTCAAGATTACCATTTAAAAATGCAAATTTGACATCCATTTGGTACACCTTGAAACCTTTGTGAGCTGCCAGAGCTAAGAACATCCTGATGGACTCAAGTCTAGCCACTGGAGCAAAAGTTTCCTCAAAGTCAATTCCTTCCACTTGGGCATAACCTTTACATACCAGTCTGGCCTTGTTTCTGACCACCTTTCCATCTTCATTCATCTTATTCCTGAAGACCCATTTTGTGCCAATTATATTTTTGTCTGTTGGTCTTGGAACTAACTCCCATGTGTTATTCTTTTCAATTTGATCAAGCTCTTCATTCATGGCTTTCATCCAGTTCTTATCCTTGCCAGCCTCATATACAGTCTTTTGGGTTCAACTTCTGACAATAAGGAGAAAGTAGCTGTCTTCATTTTCCCTGGTTTGCATCCCGGCAGTTGGGATCTCCAATTACTTGATGATTTGGATGAATCCTTAACCATTTGTTGTCCTTTGGTCTTCCATCCTTTTGCATTTCCACCTCAACCTCTTGTAATTCTAATTCTATCTCTGATTGTTGTCCCTTTTTCAACTGCCCCTGTTTCATTATCCTCAAGTTCTTCAAACACTGCACTTTCTGGCTCAGCTCTCTTGGAGTAGGGTAATTGTTCATCGACTCTGACATCAGAACTTTCAACCACCCTGTTTAGTCTCTTGTTGTAACATCTGTAAGCCTTGCTTTTGAAAAAGTATCCTAAAAATATGTCTTCATCAACTCTGTCATCAAACTTGCCAAGATTCTCTTCCTTCCTCTTGATGTAACACTTTGAACCAAAAACCCTGAGATACTTCACTGTAGCTTTCCTCCCAAACCACAATTCATAAGGTGTTTTGTTCTCATGAGGCCTTAGTAAACATCACGTTGGTGATATGCACCTGCGAAGATAGATGCCTTCTCTCCGGAAATGTTTTCTTTGTGTTATTTTCGCCATCATAGTTCCAGCCATTTCTTGCATTGTTCTGTTCTTTCTTTCAACCACTCCATTTTGGCCGAGGTGTTCAGTTTCTTTGAATGTTGAATCTGATCCCACTTTCATTGCAAAATTTGGTGAATTCATTCCATGTAAATTCTTTGCCTTGATCGGACCTTAAACACTTAATTGTGTTTCCATGCCTCATTTTCCACTCTCTTCTTGAATGCTTTAAACTTGTCAAGAGCTTCGCTTTGTCCTTCGAAACATCACCCAGGTCATCTAGAGTACTCATCAATAAATAAGATAAAGTACCTTTCTCCTCCAATTGCTTGGGTTCTCATGGGCCCACATAAGTCTGTGTGAATTAGGTCAAGTGGTTTGCTGACATGAAACTCCTTTGACTTGTATGTTGCTCTTGCCTGCTTTCCTTTTTGACACGGTCCACATACATGATTTTCTGGAACCTTTAAAATGGGAAGATCTCTCAATAACTTTTGTCTACTTATCTTGGCAAGGTTATTGAAATTTATGTGCCCCAGCCTTCTGTGCCATAGCCAGTTCTCATCATCCTGACTCATCAAACATTTGTTGTCATTTGTCTCGAGAGAACATATAAGTTGCCTCGATTCGACTCCATGTGCCCGCGGTCTTTCCTTTTGCAATACTTTTAAGCTGCACAACCATTTTTTAGTGAAAGTCACTTCATTACCCCGATCACGGATCGGCTGACACTCGGAAGATTATGTTCGACTCCATGTGCCGCGCTTTCCTTTTCCAATATTGATGTTAACGAGTTCCTCTTCCTTCATTCTTGCACCATCATTATTTCCAAATCTAACCCGATCCACTTTCTTGATATTTAGACTTGAGAAAATTTCTTTATTGCTTATCATGTGAGTGGAGCATCCATTATCAAGAATCCATGGCAAGGGCCTCTTATTGGCCTTAAAGGCCGCTGTACAATGAAGGATGTATTACTTTTCTTCTTGTTTTTCTCAACCCATATTGCCTTTTCTTTCACTTGTAATGGGTTTTAACTCTTTCCTCCATAGCCCTTTCTTCTCTCTGAGCTTATCTCACGGGGGGATTTCTTGACATTCCTTCTAGGTTGCCTTTGAGATGGAAGGATGGTTTGGCAATATCGGCTATGTGCCCAAACTTTTGACACTGAAGCATTCAATACGTCTTTAACTAAAGGTGCAAATCTATTTCCCCTGAGAAATCTTGGGTGTATGATTTGTCTTACGCACTTTGCAACTCTATGTCCATAACCATTACACCCATAGCGGTATCCATTGAAGGCTATGCTCCTTTCTTGAATTTATTTCTTGTTGTGAAACCTTAACTTTGTCGGTGTTGTTCTTGAATAATTTTCAGCACTTGACTTCTTTTGTTTTGCCTTAACAAAAACAATAGGGTCCTCGGCAAATCCTTTACCCTTAGTTTTCTATCCTCTGCTCTTCATATCCAAGTCAATGTCTTATTATGAGAGGATCTTTGATAACTTAAGATTTCATCAAGCACATTTTCTTCTTCTTCAGTCTCTTGATCGGACACCAATGGAGATGAGGTAGTAGCTTCCTTGTAACTTTTCTTTTTCTTCATACACTCTGCAAGCTCTGTTTCTAATCTCGAATTTCTTCCTCGAAGCTTTGCACACTCATTTGTTTTTAAGGATAGAGCATTTTTCGATATCATTTTTCGATCTTCTTTGCTTCTTCATTTGAGATTTTCAAAGTACTTATGAGCTCGATTAGCCTATTGTACTTGTCATTTAATCTTTTGTTTTTCTTCCTTTCATCTCCGAGATCTGTAAGGGTGAGTATAGTTCAGCTTCAAGATTGGCCTCATCTTCAAGATCATCCTTCCCTTTGGCGGCTTCATTGTTCTCAAGCATTTCATCAATCGACCATGAACAGAGTCTCACGGTCATCTTCCTCCTCTGATTCATCTGAGGATTGATTCTTCTTGGTCAACAGATTTCTCCTTTTTGGTATGAATTTTCTTTTACCTTTCTTGTCATGACTCTCCTTGGGGTTTCATCAAATCTGACCATGAACAGAGTCTCACAGTCATCTTCCTCCTCTGATTCATCTGAGGATTGATTCTTCTTGGTCAACAGATTTCTCCTTTTTTGTATGAATTTTCTTTTACCTTTTCTTGTCATGACTCTCCTTGGGGTCTTCATCATCGAGTCATATACTCTTCCTTTCTTTTGATATTTTGATGCAAAGTGTCCTAGTCCTCCACGGTTGAAACATTTCGGTGTTGACTTTCCTTTGTATTTATCGGCACTTTTCTTAAGCCTTCGGGCAAGATAGGTTATCGATTCATCATCCCGAGTCATCAGACTCACTAATCTCTTTTGCTTTTGATTTTTAACCCGATTCTTTGATCTTTAACTTTCTCATGGTTCAAAAAGCTGCTTCCTTCTCTGTAGGGATTTCATCGACCATTCTCATTTCATAGGTTGTCGAGAATACCATGTAAATCATCGGTGGTCGAGGAATCCAATGTGTCCATCTCTTGGCACGATACCTTGGCATTATATAGCATGGGCAAGGTCCTTAAGATTTTCTTGACAACATGTATCTCCTTTATCTCTTCACCCAATGCTCTCGATTGCATTTGTGATGCCATTCACCCGGTTGAGATAGAACTTGAATGGTTTCTCCTCCGGACATCTTCGGACTCTCAAACCGAGATCTCGGGATTTGTAACCTTGCTTATTTTATCTTGTTTATCTCCTTAAATGCGCACTTTTCGACTTGTCCCCAAATTTCTTTGGAGATAGGACGGTGATAACTCTGGTGAGCTCATTGCTAACAAGAGATCTTGAAGAGCTGTGATGCTTTGGCCGTTTTCCCTTTTTTTTATTTCTCTTGCATCCGTGATGTCTTACGTGGGATATCCATTATCTTCGCCAACCGGACTTCATAGCCTTGAGATATAAGATATGCTTCCATCCGACTTTCCATACACTGAAGTTTGATCCGGTCAAACGGAGGAATTCTTTCATGCCCGTGGTTATCTTCATTGAATGCCATTTTTGCAACCTCTCGCTTCTTCTCGTACCCGAGTTGTTAGTCTTCCTCCACTGGGAACTACGCTTTGATACCAATTGTGATTCTCGGGTTGACACTTGAGAAGGGGGGTGAATCGGTACCAGCTAAAATTCTTCCCAACTATGTGAGGTCTGTCCCTCTTGATTGAACACTTCTTTGCCTTGAGTTGTCTGTCTTAGCTTGTCTTTGCCTTGGTGACTAGTTCGCACATCTGTTCATTAACACATTTAATGTAACACACCATGCCACACACCTACAGGTATCCATACGGAGGCTTGGCTACCTAGTGTGTACACCCGGACTGCGACCCACGCCCGCATATACAACACAATATTCACAACCACAAGGCGCACCATATAACGTGGTTCACTTTATCGCACACCGTGATGGCTACTCCACGGGCAATACCTATCTCAGGGTTTCGTATTATACCCAATACGCTACTTGATAGTTTTTCAGAGAAGTGGCTACAACGACTTGGTGTTATCACCAATGTAATCGAAGCTGCAACTTGGAATTCTGGGCAACTACCCTCAATCCTGTCAATCCCCATCTTGACAGGTTACAATGAAATTGATATGTAATGTATACAAACCCTTCCCAACATAATGAATCTCCCGCAATGCAAGGTTTGCGTGCGTGATTACCTTCCAGCGTAAACACAGAAGGTTGGTACTCCACAAAATAGATGTTTGAAGCTCTCCGGTAGTGATGATAGATACGGCTTTGTCGATTAGAATGGAACTCCGGCATTCTTCCAATGCATCTCGCACACCATCATTCGCATCAAGCTATCATTACACTCACACTTCACTCCACAGCGCTCAAATACTCATGTGTATCGGGATAAAAGAAGGTGGAGAATGATTTCTTCTTCAAAGAAAGCCCCAAATCATACTTTTCCCCAAAACCCGCAGCTCGGATCTTAAAAAACCAGGTTTCTTCGTTACAACAGATTACGCTCGGAGAGAAGCTCGTGGGCTTTTGAATCACCTCAATCGGAGGTCGGACGGCCAAGATATGGCCATTTGAAGTTCGGCCGATCAGATTATTCCAAATAGAATCTTCTGGGCTGATTCCATGCGGCGCGAAGCACCGTAGCGCGCCCTCGTCTGACCCACCGTACACCGTTGTCGAGTTTTGATTGGCGGAGAAAGAATCAATTGAATCAGACCGTTGGATCGGTCAGTAAACGGCGGGCTCTCTTCTGGACCGTCAGATCGGTCAGATCCCACTGCCTCATTATGGCATTTCAGCGAACAAATGATGCGCGCGGCTGTGTCCGCTGCGTGCTTTCGGCTGCTCTCTTGTGCGCTCGGCTGGTGCTGTGCACTCGTCTGCTCCTGTGCACTCGGCTGGTGCTGTGCACTCGGCTGGTGTTGTGCACTCGGCTGCCTCCTGTGCACTCGGCTGGTGCTGTGCACTCGGCTGGCTCCTGTGCACTCGGCTGCCTCCTGTGCACTCGGCTGCCTCCTGTGCACTCGGCTGGTGCTGTGCACTCGGATGGTGGTGTGCACTCGGCTGCCTCCTGTGCACTCGGCTAGTGTTGTGCACTCGGCTGCCTCCTGTGCACTCGACTGGTGCTGTGCTGGCTCGGCCACCCAAAGTAGGACCCACCTGGTCCCCACTCTCTCCTCTTTCTCTCTCCTCCATTTTCTCTCTCTTCTTTCTCTCTCTTCTTTCTTGGACTTTCTTATCAACTTTCCTCAATGGTTCTCTCACATCATGTGTACCAGTTGCCAACAATGACAACCTTAACTTGGTCAAGGTTCCAACAAAAGGTAATGAAAGATAGAACTGAAAAAAAAAATAATAAATAAAAAATAAAAAAAAAAAGAAACAGTAGAACTAACACAGAGCAACGAAAATCTAAAGTACAAACAAAGGTAGTACTAGCCACGGAAGCTAGAATGAATCGCCAGACAAAACAAAGGTAGATCTAGCAGTAAAAGAGGAAGAAATTAAATGGAAAAAAAAATTTCAAGAACCAGCAAACAAACATAAAAGACTAAGGCTAGGTCTGTGACAGAAAACTACAAAAAGAACCTAGGATACCAAATAACCAAAAAAGCAGAAGCAGGAAGAGTAACGAGCTTACCAGAGATTTAAAAATATAAAAAAAAGAGGGGGACAACGCCGAGGGAACTAGCTGAGGATTGCCATCGAAGTTGCTGGTGACGAAAGAAGAGATGCATCGATTGACAGAGAAAAGCAATCTCGTCGATTCCAGTTCGATGTCAACGACATCAAAACTAGGTTTTGCAGCTGAAGAAAAGCCGA
>CM053265.1:8339782-8466782 GCA_028583415.1 Protea cynaroides
TCTAAAGGGTTAGATATGAAAAACTCCAACATAACATAATCCGATACAAGTAGTCTAGTTACATTTTCTCTAATTTGCTTCCTAATGAGTATGGATTTCAGTTGCAAAAAGATGCTACTATGGGAAAGAGACCCTATATTCTTTAACTAGGATCCCCTGATGAAGTGCACTAGAAAATTTTTCAAGACCCAATGCTACACCTTTTTCCATAAATGGAGAAAGTACAAATTTAATTTTGAGATGTTAAATATTGTAGATGAAGAAAAATGGGTATTGGAAACCTTCCTACAAGTTCAATCTGGCCACTCTTAAAACTTTTGGTTGATGTGGCTCAGAAGGGGTAGTACTGGGGTTGGAATTTATGTCATTAGATAGAGCGTATATTGCAACATATGGGATTATGACAGTTTTGTTTATGTCAAATAGATTAGAAGTTGTTGTCGGTCATAATTGCATTTGAACTGCAGTGGTGGTTCTTTAATTAAGTAGTGTAGGGGTATTTTCAGAATTTTTATTTCTTTTATGGTTTGTTTATAATTTTATAATTAGTAAGCCTCTCTAAGGCTGATCATTTGATTTAAAGGAGGTTTTTTACTTTTATTTACTCTAATTGGTGTGTTATGAACTTGTTTAAAGACATTTGGTCTTTTTTCTTTATTCAGATTGGGAATGCTAGTTTCTTTTCTCGGTAAGTATCTGCTATCCTAATGAAATAATAATTACAGCAATACATGGCATCACTTTCAAAACATGCACATGAGGCATACAAAGTAAACTATGGGGTTACCTATCTAGTCCTCTTTTAGAATTTCATTTTCTCTAACCCTTTCAATAGTTTAATAAAAATTATGGAAAATTCACACACCTCCCCTGAGGTTTAGGGTAGAGGCATCCATCCCCCATTTTTGTCATTAATGACACGAACCTCCCCTTATTTGGCTGGTAGGTATCATACAGACCTTGTCCGTTATGACAGATCTGTTAGACGTTGACGTGTCTTCCAATATAATTTTTTAATGTCAAGATACCCTTGGATACTCAAAATTAAATTTTTTTAAAAAAAATGGACCATGCTTGCCCTTGCCTCTGTGCAAAACTATGTGCAAGAATTGACTTGGAGAAGCTAACCAAATGAATTTGAGGCCTCAGATCCATAACATTCTTGGACTTTCTGACCGATCAGTACCATTAGTTTTGTTCCTCAACTCAAAACGAATCTCCTCTCCAAAAATCATCCGATTTGGATTTGAGCTGAGCAAACTGAACCTTGAGAATCCCTTTTTCTTCTCTTTCTTTTCTTTTTCCTTCTTTACTCCTTTTGTCGGTTATCATAGGCGAGGTTTTAGAGTGCATTGAAAGGTGGTAAGACAATCGAGAAGGTTGGGACAAATTCCTTCATGGGTCTCCGACGATTGGCTGGGACCTCTGGCTGTGGTTCCTCATCCAAATGGTGGTGCCGTGGTGGTTGTGGTGAACTAGGGGTGGAAGTTGTCGGAGCTGAGATCACTAACCAGACGTTATGGTCAATTGATTGAGATCCAAATGGTCAAAATTAAGAAAGTATGATCTGGATCTTTGTCGGAATCAATGAAATATGATTTGGATCTTCATCGGAGATGATGAATCCACTCTCTGAAGAATGAAATTCCGAGCTCTTTCTTCTGTCGCCTCTCCCTCTAAAACTCAGTTATGAAAATGGCACTCTCGGCCTTCTACTTATTAATTTCGTGCTTGAGAAGCTTCATAGCTTGCCAAAGAGCACTCCTCTTTTCTTTTGTCCCCAGTCTCTTCAATGAAGTATGATCTGGATTTTGTCCCCATGTAAGCTCTTTCTTTCTTTAATTTACTTAAAGTTTTGAAGTTTGTTGTCTTTTTCAAATTAAGGGCATTCACATTTTCTGATTATAAAGAAATATAAATCTCTGAAACCAGGTGGGGGAAAGTTTCAGATTCAGCAATGATATGAAGTTTGGTTCTCTTAGCAAGGAAATTGGTTCCTTCAACTTCTTTCGTATATGAATCCTTCAAACGATTTGTTTTTCTTCCAATTTATGCAGGCATAGTCATTAGATTTCCATGATCAGAGTTGCATCAATTAGAGTAGAGCTCCAGTTTTTCCAGTTTATCCATTTCTTCTCAGGCTGAAAGTGGTATTCAATTGTCTGCCAAGAAACCATGGCGTTGGTCAACGAATATTCGAGTTGAACCTGTGGACAGAACCTAGATTCTTGCCACAGTTAGGATTGAGGAGGGAGGTATTCCCCTACTGCTGCCCTTTCCCTCTTCTTTCTCCTCCGCCCTATGTTCATATTTTATATTCTTTCTCCCTCTCTTCTCCCTATGAGGAAAAAGGGGGAGCGGAGCAAGGCAGTAGACTCTATGAAGATGAAGTTGAAGAAGATGAAATTGGAGACAATGACATTTATACTAGTGAACCTGAATGGGGTTAGGAAGAAGAAAGAAGACAAGTTTAAAAAGGGCAAACATGGTGTTTTTAGTAGGAGGGTAAAATTGTTATTTTATATTTTTCTTTAGTCATCTTAATAGTGTGGGGTGCGGTTGTCATTAACGATGACAATGGGGGGTGGTTACCATTATGGTAAACTTCAAGGGAAGTGCGTGAAATTTTTCTTAAAAATTATGTACAATTATGGTGGAGAGGATTGTATAATTTCTTTATAAGATTAGGCAAAATGATCTTTGTGCAACTTGCTTAGGATGGGGCTCTTGTGCAACTCACTTTTATTGTGCCATGTTGATAGATGATATTGCTATTCCGACTGTTGGATAGAGGGCACATTGTTTAGATTAGCCACGTGTGAAATTTTCGAGCCTAATTCAATAAAATACTACCCTGTGTGGTGGTAATCATCTTCATGTGTGTCAATTTATGCATACGGTACTCAAACCATTACTGTGCACTCGTTCATATCCTGATCTTTTCAACTTTAGTTTCTACTTGACAAACTCCTTTTGGGCTCAAATTTGATATGTGAAAGGGATCTTTGGGGCCTATCTGTCCACAAAACTTAGTCCCCAACTGAATTTCCACATGACAGATTTGGGCAGCAAGATCCCCTTTGTCCAAAAGCCTACTATTAACTTTTCTTACAACCCTTTCTCTGCAATTTTACATTCTATGGCAAGCTTCATTTTAATATATGGAACTAACCTCCCACTTGAACAATTATATCATGATGCGTTGTACTAGAAAAAGGGAAATGTTTTAAGCTAGTAGAAAAAGGGTAGGTTAATCTCCCTTAAAGAACAATATGTTTAGGTATGAAAAAGTTTAATTTTTTTTAAAGCTTGTGTCTTTGTACTACGATACCAGCATGTGATTACCTCTACATATTCTTTGAGATAAGGTTTTCATGTTAGGTTAATCAATACTCTAGTTGACCAACTTAGGGAATCAGGAAAACAATATGGTCGTTAAAGAATCTAGATGATGTAAGTTAGGTCTCCTGTTGCTCATAAATTATGTAGTTTCTACAATTCTTGTGCAGGAGCCAGCTCAATATCATGGTTTTGCTGCCAATTCTGGGGATAGTGATGCTTAGCCATTTAATATTGATTTCTTGGCCTTTATCAGTAAAATCTGAACTAATGGCTTATTGAAAAAAAAAAAAAATAAATAAAATTTGTTGGGATAAACATGTTGCTTGCGGTTTTACTTGATATTGGTGAAACAAGTTCTAATGTTGTCATTGACTCTCCTTTCATATTGAAGGTTCTGCCACTTTTGGATTTCATCCCCGAAGGGTTGCGAGAAAGTTTGCCTTCTCCACTCTATAATTTAAAGCATTTAACAGTTCAAACAGATTTGAACAATTGCGCACTTGCTGGTTTAGCTTGCTTGTTGAGGAGCTCTCCTAACCTAGAGGCTTTTTCCATAGATTTTTGTTATGATATTTTTTTTGGATTGGTAAGGAAATTAACTCTAGTTTATTCCATCTTATCTTCAATACTATTTACGCATGGCTTATAGCTTATTGAATAGTTTCTTATGTGGCTTTGTAGGAAATATGTAATGGCGTCGCAACCGATGAGTACTTGCGTATTTCTGAGCTTGATGAGAGTGAATTTTGGGAGTCACATTTGCTTCTCTTTCCTTGTTTAACTCATCTCGAGAAAGTTGAGATCAGTGGATTTGGTGGACGAAAACGTGAAATGGGGCTAGTAAAATATTTGCTCCAGAAATCGTTTCTTTTGAAAGAAATGGTTATAATTCATGAAAAATGCTATAATGATGAGTTAGAGTTCTTAAAGTTAAAGTTAGAAACTGCTCAAAAGTTAATAGCTCTCCCAAGAGCTTGTCAGTATACTGAGATAAAATTTTCATAGAACATCTTGAATTATTTTTTGTGTGTAAAGACTGTTTAAATTGGGGGTATGTAATACTTCTGCAGTGATGTAATTTTGTATATTATGGCTTATGCATTATTGATAAGATTGATATTATGGCTTATACATTATTGGCACCACCCTTTTAATTTGATGTGAAAAATAATTTGAATGGGCTGCCTTTTATCAAGACACCCCACCTCATTGTACCATGTGGAATGGGAGCGTGGTAATTCTGATTATTGGATTGGTAGTTGCATTGGATTAGTCACATATTATAGACTCTAAGTTTAATCTATTGGCATGCAAATGGCACTTCGGGCATTACTATTGACTCTTTCAGTCTTGATTTATATATCCCTATTTTGCTATCTAATAAAAATTGTGTTTTGGTTCATATTTTGCATGTGGGTATGGGGACCTTGGGGGGTTTCATCGAATTTATCATGTAGTAAATATTTGGAATGCCTTGAGCTAAGTTTTGACTTAATTTGGTATTATATGCTTGTATTACATAGACACATAATAGAAGAGATTGAAAATAAAAAAGAAATTTAATTTCTTGAACAGACAAGTATTGCTGTAAGAACTTACGAGTTATGATCCATTCATAAAAAAGAAAATTTATTGTAGATTTAAGGTCCTCTTCTTCTCAGCTATATATTGAGTGGTTTGGATGGTATCCTGGGTTTATAGAAGTATCTTGATTTTGCTGGTTTTGTTTGTAATCGAGTTGGTTACATCATTGTTGATTAGGTAGGGTCTTTCTTTCTTTGTTAATGGAACTTATGGGGTATGCTTGAAGGCTTTCTAGATTGGTGGTTCACATAATCAAGTTATGGTTAGGTATTTATTGTCACATGGTAAATAGGTCGCAAGGGCTACTGTTTATTTGTTAAAGCTCTAGTTCAAAAGGAATTGGTCATGTTGTGAAATGGGTCATTGAAAAAAATCTATGAATTTGGCACGAAAATAATAGGACATACATGGGAGGGTATGGTATTACTTGGGAGTAAATGATTTAGTTTGAGTCTGAAAGTTGTCATCCGATGTTTACCATTTGATTCTTGCTAGTGGTGGGATTAGATGTCTTGAGGTAGAAATTGTCCTAATTGAGTGACCCCAGACCAGGCTAGGATGGGGTTGGGTTGAGCCCTGGGGATCGTGGATTGGGTTTGGGATTTTAGAAATTCTTCAGTCCTGTTGTTCGTGGTTTGAACCTGGGTGAGCCCTCAGGATCGTGGATTGGGCCTGGGTTTTTTGCAATTCAGCCATGTTGTTCCACCCCTAGTTTTTTACTGACCTCTTTCACTCAGACTTTGATTGGTGCAAGGGGAATTGATGGGAAGGAAAGTGAAATTTTCTAACTTTAAAAAAGAAATTCTTGTATCCATTCCATATTTGATTATTAACTTATACTTTATTTTGCAATTTTACATCCAAATCCTTTGCATTTGAAAAATAAAAATTACATTTAAAATATATAATGTTAAGAAATTTAATTTGTTAATATAATCATGTTAGATAATGATTATAAAGATTTTATTTTTAGGTTTAAAAATTTTCACTTTTTTTTCCTGTTAATTTTTACAACCAAACTAAACTTTGGAATGCAGACGCAAAAACTCAATACTCGAATCATTTGGAATGCTGATGCAAAAACTCAATACTCAATCATGTGGAAGCCGGATCTGTACAATAAACACAAATTTCCAAATGGTAGATATTTAGGACCCATTAGGACAACCTTTTACACATGACACTATTTGATTGGGTTTAAAATTAATGGATATGATACGGATAATTTAATCATGAACCTGAATTGAAGTCCAAAATAATTTTGAGTTTCCCCTCATCATTTCTCCTTGATTCAATTTCTAATTGAGATACACTTTCCTGGGAGAGGTCACTACTAGTTTGGCTCTCTCCCCACCCGTGACATGTCAGCTTTTATCCTCTTATGTTTTCCATTGATTTCTAATCATGTTTGCCATTCTGTTCTATTTAAAATTATATTTGATGTTAACCTAATGCCAAACAGATCTTGTCTCACCACTTTACTTTTAGGTTGTTCGCGGTCTACCCTTTGTTCTTTTTTTAGCTCCTTTGATTTATACCATATTGTTTCTTCTTGTAAGCAAATTTAATGGTCTAATTTGTACATGCAATACAAACCACTTCTAACAGTCTTATAATTTTATCTTCTGTACAAACCAATTTTTTTTTTTTTTTTTGGGTAAGAGGAAATCTTATTGTAGAATTGATCAGATTGCAATCGAGGCCTCATGATAACAAAGATCATGGAGTCATGGAGTGGAAATAGGTCAGTTTTCATCCTCGTCGATGAAATAACCCTTCTTGCTAGGAGTTATGGCAACATATTTGCTTCCCTTGGAACATAAAAAAAAAAGGAGCAACTCTCACAAAGAGAGGCCAAATATAAAATGTCATCCCGAATAGGTTGAACATCAATGTCACAAGGAAGAGAAGGGTTTGTGTTGAAGTAAATAGCCTCCTTGCAGTCCGATTCAACTCGGATTTTAAGAAAATCATCTTCTATAGCAGACTTGAGAGCAGAGCGAATGGCAAGCATTTCTTCTATTTTAGCTAAACTGAAGAGCTCTTGAGAATGGGCTCGTATTTGATTAGCTAAATGGTCCCTGAAAATCACTTCAATGCCTCTAGACCCGAATCATCAAGGAATGCGGTTCACTTTGACAAGATCAATTGGAGGGGGCTTCCATTTGATAGCCGTATGAGCATTAAAAATGTTTTGGACAAGTCGAAGATGATCAGGCGGTGTTCAAGAGAAAAGGATGTGATCAATGGACTCATTCTCCTTCCACACCATTTACAAACCGGATAAAGAGAAAGTTGATGATGCAGCAATCCTTCACTTGTGGCCAAACCTTGTGCGCAAGCTCTTCGTAAGAAGGAACAAAATTTTGGGAGCATGACCAAATTCATTTCCAAATCTCTTTTGGAACTAATTTCCATTACAAATTCTTGAGGGAGAGGATTGTTGTTGATCGTTATCCTCTTGAAGATTGGATATGAAGTGGTAGGCAGATCTTTGCCATTTTGATCTCCAATCCAAACTAATTTATCCTTCATTGTTATCATTCTACAATAGATTTTCGGAATTGCACTTAATCGTTTCGCTGAAATAAAGAGTGAAGCAACTCCATTCTCTCTAGTAAAAGGGTTAATGAGGTTGAAACAAAATGTAAATTACAGCTAACTGGTTTGGGGTTGAGTGGTTTGTGTCATTTAAATGAAGATATCCATTTATCATCCCAAATTCTGATTGTATCGGTACCAATCTGCCATAATAAACCTTCAAGAAGATATTTCCGTCCTTCAAGTAAGCTCTTCCATGCCCTAGATGGTTGGTAGCCCAATTTTGCTTCTAGAAAATCATTGTTGGAAATTAGATAGTTTTGATAAATTTGTGAGTAGAGAAGACCATAGATGCCTTGCTAATTTGGTGAGGAAGGCCAAATTCTGAACATATGGATTATGGAAACCAAGAACTTTCCTTTCTGCTATTTTTCGCAAATTTTTGTTTTTATAAGTGTTTGGTATCATTTTTAAATGCTATAAAAAAAAAATATAATAATAAAACATAAAATGGTTTTATAACATATAACCTTCCCTCACATATTGTGATGTTCTACGAGAGCCTCGGATCTTCCGAAGACGAACATCTCCGCCACAAGCTCCCATCTCTGAAGAACTGAAAGCAGTTCCAAGTTTTTTTCTTGCTTCAAGGTTTTAGGTTTGGCTCTCCATTATTGGTAGTCGAAGTTTGCGATGACGACGTGATTCCCAGCCACCTGCACCTACCTCAGGGTTGACGGTAGCTGAGTTTCTCCTCTCTATTGTAAGTAATTTTTTCTAGAAATCTTCAAATTAGGATAGTTAAAGCCTTTGTATTGATCACCGACGTGAAGCGGTTATTATGTAATTCATTATGCTTTTTGTGAAATTTCCCTTTAATCTCTGATTAGAGTTCCCACGAGCAGGAACTGTGATTCTGGTGGCTTGTTTGAGAACTGTGATTCTGCTGCGACAAGTTGATGTCTTCGGGGAGGAGAAGAAGAGAGAAAGGAAGGGGAAAAGGCAAGCAGCCTTCCTGCTCCTATTCTGGTTTTTCGAGTAAGAGACAGAGAGAAGTGATTTCGTTAGTTGCTGTTGTTCAAGAGAATCAGAAGGAAGAAGAAGGTATGCATACTGTATTTTGTCAGAATCTGCAAATATGTTCGTCTCTTTGGGATCTATAGCAACAGAAAAAGCACATTTGTTCATCTCTGCTTCATCCTCTCTCATCTTCCCATCGATATAGTTCTCTTTGCCAGGTAATGTCTTCATCTCGTCCTAGTTCTGATACATGATGTATCAATAATGGCTACTTCAAGGACGGTAGCCGAGCTCCACGGAAGAAGAAGAAGAACAGGAAGAAAATAAGAGTTTGGTTTGTAATTGCTGGCATTCTATTCTATTCTTTTTCTATTATATAACCTATTAACAATTCTAAAAGATATCATTGAGTTACAATCCTACGGTTATAACTTCTTCTATGCCATGTATGGCATGATTATAACATTGTTTTCCTCATATACGATGCTGAGGTGGTTATCGACGGAGGAGTAGTATATCTGCTATGGAAGAGCAGTCCCTCTGAACGAGGACTTGGAAAAACCATCATAATTTCTTAGCAACTACATTATTGCCACCATGAGAGAACCTGAAGGAACACGACACTAACCCAAGCTTGTTTCCCTCCACTACCGTCTCGACCAAATACCCATTCTCAAACTGAACAACATCTCCATCTGGTTTATTGGATGTAGATATAGGAGGTGGGTCCGAGATCTTGTTGGCCTATAAATTGTAATTGTTGGCAAATTGGGCTAATTGGGTCAAGTTTGATGAGAGAGAGTGTCTGCGGACCTTACAGGCGAAATGGCAGTGATACAGGTGATACGGCTTTGTTACAGTACTGTGAAGCATGGAAGAGGTGAAAGAATTAGAGGAGAGAGAAAGAGGAGAGAGAAAGTGGGACCCAGGAGAGAGAAGGTGGGACCCACCACGGTGGTATGCCACCTAGACAGGCCAGCCAGCCAAGCAGCCAGCACAGCAGGCCAGCCAAGTGGCACAGCAGGCCAGCCACAAGGCAGCCCAGCCCAGCAAGCAGGCCAGGCTTGCCTTGCCAGCAAGCCAGCCAGCCCGCAAGGCAGGCCAGCCCGCAAGGCAGTCCTGCCCCGCAAGCCAGCCAGCCCGCAAGGCAGGCCAGCCCGCAGGCATGTCCTGCCGCAAGCTCTCTCGCATGCCGCGCCCTGCAAAAGCTCGCACGCCCATCATCTGTTTGATGATTTTCCAGGAGAGAGAAAAACTCTCTGGAAAATCATCCTGTAGAAGTTTAACACTTTTAAAAAAAAAAAGTTACAGAGGCCATTTTTGAAGTTCTCAGGGGTATTTTGGTCTTTTTGCTAAGGAGAATATCTCAAATCGGCGGTCCAGATGAAGCTATGAAGGCTTGATGCTTTTTGAACGGTCCAGATGGAAGCGGGCTATGGTGTTTCTCATTCGACGTCGTCAGATACTCCCGCGAGTATTCTGATTCGTCCGACACAGTGTAATAAAATGCGTCGCATTGCATGGAAGAAAAGCTGTTATTCGGTATGACGCGCCTACGGTGCCGCGACACCATTGATCCAGATCGTGCGGCTGGTATTAAAGCCGACTGGATCTGACGCTATTTATGCAGATCCAGCGGCGAGAATCAAATCCCGCCTTTTTAAGTGAGATCCGACGGCCAAATATTTTGATTCCTTCTTCAGCCAATCAGAGCGCGACACCCAGACGGCGGGCGCGGCTACGGTGCGTCGCAGGCGCACCATATGGAATTAAAAGATTCTATTTGGAATTTTTTCAGAAGCCGAACTTGTTTATGCCATAACTTGGCCATCCGGTGGCCAAATCCGACGATCCAAATTGCACCGAGCTAGGTTTTTAATGCTCTTTCTATTGAGAATGGTTAGAGAGACTACAGGCCGCGAGAAATTTTGCAGAAAGGGAGTTTTTGAAGAAAAGGGGAAAACCTTTTGTTTTTTTTATCTTTCTTGCTCTGGGAATTGAAGACAGTCATTCTCCATCGCTGTTCATGCTAATGTCGATACATTGAAGTATTCTTGAAGGCTGGAAGAGCTTGATTGCATATGGCAAGGGTTTATTGACTACCAGGTGAAGAAGAACATCGTCAATTATCAGAAAAATTGGTGGTGAGATTTTCTTATCTCTTTTATTATTTATTGAACCAATCTATTGTATGTTAAAGTAGGATAATGATGTTGAATGCATATGGTGCATGGGAATCTATTGTATGCTAGCATTAGGCAAAGAAAAAGAGAAGAAAAAATATTGAATGCCTTGCTAGGTTGGGATTTAATTGTAGGGCATCATTATAAGCCCAAAAAATTGTATCTGTTGTGGTGTGTTCAGTGGGTTCTGGACACTGACTTTATGCCTGAATTCTGGCGTTGTTACGCCCTCTCAGTTTTATGCTTTGGGAAAATTTAGGGTGAGCATCCTTGTCCCGTAAAGGGCTAAAAGTTGAGTATTGAGTAAATACGAAGCCCATTGGGCATTACTCCGTGGATTAGCCATCACTCACTGTGGTGGTGAACCACGTAATCTTTGTGTGTTGTGGTTTGCTTGTTTATGAGCTTTGTGAAGTGCATAGAATGAATTGCAGGATGGGTGTGCAAATCTAGTAGACCTGGCCACTGAGTGGTGTGAGGTAGATTTGCATACGACTGTGTTTGGGACAGATTATTTTATGAATATCACTGGGCAGTAAAGAAAAATCAAGGGAGAAATTATTCACACTGATTCACCCCCCCCTCTCAGTGTCATTCAAGGTTTATCAGATCTCAGCAGGCACAACCAACTCCGAAATGAACTCCGAAATGGGGTCGTGGAAGGATGAGTTGGATACGGCAAAGATGGTCTTGGTAACCCAGTGAGGCATGTCATCATCAATAACATCCAAGGCTCTCCCTTTTATCACTAGAGACCAAGCCCAATCTGTCACGAGGGAGGTCTCGCCATCATTAGCACTAACAAGTGCCTTTTTTCCACTCAAAGGCTCTAGAAGCACAACCCCATGGCTATACACATCATTTCTCTCTGCTAACTGCTCACACAGAGCATACTCAGGATACTAGGTCATAGGAAGCCTTCCTCCTTGATTGAATTCTTTAAAGATAAGCTTAGCAAATGCTTGCCCACCAGTCTCCTGTGACAAGTCCAGCTCGACGACCCCCATTACTACCTCAGCTTCTGTTGCAATTTGAATGGCTTCAGTGAGCCCATTGTGAACTGTGCATTGTACATCAAGGTCGCCAGGAGCATATGAAGTTTTCTCTATGTATTCTTTAATCCCCTCGAAGTAGCTTTTAGCTACAGGAGTACCTCTGTAACCACCTTTCATACAAGTTTGGCGCTTATGGGACGCCCAACCACTCAAATTCATGTAATATGGTGCCTCAGGATTTGGACCCATTCCCCAGTAAATATATTCAAAGCATCATAATCAAGAAACAGAGCCCAAGCATCCTTCGGAGGATTCATCTATGGATTTTTACATTCTTCAATTGAAATTTCCATTGCATCCAATCCAACGTGTGCAAAAAAATACCACTACTCCATTCGCTACTGCTTTAAACCCATTGGTAACAAAAGGAGACCAATTCGATACAACAATCTTAAAGAAGCCAACTATAATGACAAAAATAACAATAATTACCTTTGTCGTAGCCATTATTGAGATCAAAGCTAATGATTCTCGAATACCAAGGCATAGAACTATTGTCAAAATTTCGACAAGGAATTCATCGCTTGGAACGTGAAATTCATTCAAATCATCTGCTATGAAATTCATCCCTTGGAACGTGGTCATCATCCACGACCTTGCATTCCCGAACACAATGATGCACACGATGATGGCCAAAGCATTGAAGGCACCGAAGATCTGATTTGCAAAATTGCCTTGGACCCAATAATTTTTGGTTGGTCCCTTATTTGAATTTCCTATATAAACAGCTATAGCAGTAGCACAGGTGTTATACCCAAGACGAGGATCAACAAAAGAAGGTTGATGTGGCACAATTTCATGCTTCCATCTAGATTTGATAACAAGCAAATTGTCCTCATGTATTGAACTCTGAGAAGAATAAAAGCAATAAGAAAGCCGTAGTAGACCCACGAACAGCATAAGACCACAAAATAGTGGTTAGAGTAAAATGTCACCATGGCTGCGATCGTCACCGTGGCTGCGATAAGCAGAAACTTTACTCCACCAATAATTCCGGAAGGACAGAGATGTTGTGACTTGGTGTGGTGAGTGATTGCTAGAGGAGGACAAGGAAGAAAAGGAGTCGTTGAAATGAACGCATCACATCTTTATCCACATCTTTTTCCCATCTAAAGTAGTCGCCTGAACATTTACCTTGTATTGTATTTCTCAGTCAGTAATACTGCAATATCATCCATGCTTCTCATGCCCGATTCTTCCATTGCTTCTATCTCTTAAAGCTTCTCACAGAGATTGGTATGAACGCAGCCAAATCTGTGGCGGCTGAGGAAGATCTCTGATACTTGAGAGAACCAGCCCAAAGAGAAAGCAGAGTAGAAGATATCGATGAATCTGGCCAGAAACTGATGAACTTGATATGATACTGAAAGGGGGAGGGGTGAATCAGTGTCTGAAAATTCTCCCTAATTATTTCACTGCTGCCTAGAACTGATGGAGACCTAACTTTTTACACACACTTAAGCGCATGCAAATCTACCCCCCACCCCTCTTAGTGTCATATCAAGTTCATCAGAAACAGATGCCTGTAAACAGAGCCAGGAGCACCAGCATACTTTACATCCCAACTAAATTCAGTCATGGTCAAATTATTACAGATCCTTGTTGCAGCGCCATTCCCATTCCCACCGCAATAAATTGTGTGATTTCCCATTGAAAGAAATAAGGGTTCTGCAGCTAGATAAGCTTCTTGCAAACTACCAACCATAAAAGTAAGGGTCACCGCTTCCACAACAAGAACACCTCCTGACACAGGGGCATCCAATAAGATAGGGGAAGAGGCAGTGGATAGTAGGCAGAAGAGGGACTCCACTTGGTTTCTGGTCATGGAGTCACCGATGAACGCTAGATGCGTCGACCATGTAGGTGAACTAAGATGGGAAGGTTCATAGAGATAGGCAGAGGTGGAAGAGGTTCGGTGGTCCTCGAGGTAGGTGTGGAAGGTCTTGAGGGTTTAGTTGGGGCTATTACTGTTGGTCGTCCAGCCGGTGTTTGAGGTCTAAATGGTTGCGTATATAATGGAATCCCCTTTGAAGTAGGTTCAATCTGCGGATTTGCCAACGTAGACTTCAAAAACAAAGTGACAGAAACGAGAGGAGTGGGAATGGGAGAAGAAACAGGAGGTGATGTAGGGTTGGTCGTTGACTTGGGGTGCAAAGAAGGAACAAGGATTTGTGGAAGACGGATCGATTGTCTGTTCGAGCCGAAGGGAATCAGAGCGGTGGGATGTAGGGACTAGACTGGGCAAAGAAAAGGAAACAAAAAGTGGCAAAACTAGGGAAGGGTTGATGGCCACAGGGTTTGTAGGGGGCAGAGAGGAGGCCGCGGAAAGTGGCAAGAGTCGATCGAGCTTCTCCTCCATGTTGGTCAAGAGTCGAGAGAGTTCCAAGAAGGTCTGCTGCTGATCACGCAGAGTATTCTCGAACAATTCCATTCGCCCTTCCTGTGCTACCATAACTTCTCTGAGTGTTTTAACAGTCTCTTCCAACTGGCGGAGGTGAGTTTCTTTTGCCATTAGGAGAAGTTCTTTCAGTGAAAGCACCAATGATACATGATGTATCAGTAACGGCTACTTCGAGGGTAGCTGACCTCTAGGGCAGAAGAAGAATAGGAAGAAGATAAGAGTTTGGTTTGTAATTTCTTGCATTCTATTCTTTTCTCTTCCTATTATATAACCTATTACAATTCTAGAATATATCATTTAGTTACAATCCTACAGTTATAACCTCTTCTATGCCATGTGTGGTATGATGGTAACAAGTTCCTTCCTTCCTCCTTCCTTCTCATCTAATCTTCTTCTTCCTTATTTTCCTTGTCGATCATGGTTATTTCTACTTTCCTTGCTACTACCAACCAAATCAAATCCTAGTTATTTTAATTGAACTCCCTGAAAACAACTCCGTTTGGCCGAAACTTATGGGCAAAGGTTGCCCTTGTAGAAGTGATTCAAACCCCCAAAACCCTGACCTGAAGCCTAAAGGATACCCCTTTGTTGAGAACTAAAACCTGCAATAGTTGTTAATTAATTTCTATCTATTGCCTAGTTTTGGTTTTTGAACTGTCCCACGACTGTTGGCTGATTTCTTGGGGTATTTTTTATCGAATTCAGGCTGTATATGGCGATTTATCACCTAAAATCTCAGATTGAGTGGTGGCTGTATGAGATAGCTGCTGCAATTAGAAGAAGTTCTTCTTCTGCCTTGCTCTAAGGCACTTCTGCAGGCTGCTCTTGTTGGTGTTACACAGATTAGTTTAGACATAGGCATACCAAATCTATTTCTTGTTCTACAATGTATTTTTGATTGTAACTACCAAATAACATTTTATTTTTGGTAAAAAATGATTTTCAAAAAATCTTTTTGACAAACTGGTAAAAACCAAAAACAAAAATGATACCAAAGAAAGCCTTAGATTTGCACAACTACCAAGAAATCCAATGGATTCCTTTGTGTTTATCACCATCTTCCAAGAAAGAAAAAAAAAATCTGCAGCTACTTTTTTAATAGTATTATGATGTGTAGAAGGAAGCTTGAAAACTATAAGACAGCTGAAATGGGTAAAGCAAATAGAGCCGGGGCATTAAATGAATTTAGATGGTTGCTCGTTAAGCAATCCAAGTGTGGCAGCATTGGTTGGATTATTCAGAGATAGATCGGGTAAGGTGGTATTTGCTTTCAGTAGAATGGAAAGCTATTCTTAGAGGGTTGCAGGAGACAATTCGCTTGGGATTCAAGAAGTTGTGGGTAGAATGTGACTTAAGAGCGGTGGTTCAGTGTTTGAATTCAAAAAAAAAAAAAAAAAAAAAAAAAAAAGAAAAGAAAAAAGAATAACATGGAACTTTGAGCAGATGTGGAACAATTTAATACATGAGATGGTTTTTCCAGAAGGGAGATTTATGTTAGAAAATATTTGACAGGGTTTAATTGCATACCCTATCTCGTATATTGACAACTAAAACACAATGAGAAGAGTTATCAAATAGGATAGATTAATTCACACCTCTTGCAGACGATTGATTTTCGACCGTTACTTGTGACAATCCTTGGGTTGGAGCCTTCCACAGTCTATCCACTGGATCTGCCTTCTCTTTTGCTATGGGTACTAATGGAGAGATCACATTAGTGGCTACGGGGACTCCAAACCTTAGTATTTATAATACTATCCCAAAACCCTAATTCATTCCCACAATGAACAGTGAATGTATATCTTTGATAGGTGACAAACATGACATATACTTGCCTACCGAATGATGTGAGATTCCCACTTGTTAATTAAGTAAGTAAATCAATGTTGACAAAATAAAATCTCCAAAAAGATCTTATAGTCTCCCACTTGGGCTATATTAATTTACGAGACTAACATCAACCATTGTGGCCATGGAATCCAATTATTCAAATGAATTATCATAAACTTGATCCAACCAACAACCAGACCAATGTTGAATAATAGTTGAAAATATACCTCAATATACAGTATTCAACTTTCTGTCATCATGGACAAAAGTCTACTTGATGGCATGAAGCGTCTCGAGATAATATAATGAAGGTAACCTTATCATGAGAGTTTATGACCTGATCGAATCACTTTTGATCTAGTTGCCTTAAAAACCTTTTAGCCAATTAACTTGACGTTACCTAATACCATAGCGAGAAGTCATTAACCGGGGTAAACAACAGATCTTGACTTATCGCCTTTAAATCCTAGCTCAATACTGCCTTGTTATCTTTTTAGTTGAATACTGTCTTTGAAGTTTTGGCTAAATACTACCTTTTAAAGTTTTGACATGTCAAATACATACAAAATATGTTCAAATTAGCAATAAAGTAAAAACTGAATCATAAAATAACACCATGGTATAAAATAATCGTGCCTAAAGTCCACAGGCAAAAGAATAAATACAATCAAGTATTAATAAAATACAAAAATGTCTATTTAAGTACACCAAGGATCTGCTATTATATTGTCCGTCGAAATGTGCTCCATAGTAATATGATTCTCGTTGACCTTTTCCTTTAGCACTATATACTTGATCTCTATATGCTTAGAAGCAACTGGTTTCTTGTTGTTCTTTGAGAAGAATATAACTGACTTGATGTCATAATAACAATGGTCTATAGATGGTATCCACAACATTTAAACTAGGAATGAAGTCCCTCAACTAGATCACTTGCTTTGTGGTCTCAAATAGTACCATGAACTTTGACTTCATAGTAGAAGAAGCCATAATAGCTTATTTTGCACTTCTTCATGAAATAGATCCTCCAGCCATCATAAAAATATACTCTGACGTGGATTTTCTGTCATTAGTACATCTACTAAAAACCGCATAAAAATGTCCAACAGCTTCTAGGGTATCATTACTGCCATAAATAAGCATGTGATCTCTTGCCTTTTACAAACAATACGTAACCTTCTTTGTTGTTGTCTAGTGAGCAATCCCTGTATCTGATTGAAACCGTCCCAGCACACTTACTGCAAAGACGATGTCAGGTGGAGTACAAACTTGTGCATACATTAAACTCCTTACCGTAGACGCATAAGACTTATCTGCCATAGATTTCCTTTTAATATCATTCCTAGGGCACTGTTGCATGTTCAATTTGTTTCTTTTACTAATTGGGACTTCTCCAGTTGAGCATGTAGACATATTGAATCTCTTAAATACATGATCAATGTAGGCCCTCTGAGATAACCCTAGTACTCTACGATTTCTGTCACGCTTGATCACCATACCGAGAACGAGTGAGCTCTCTCCCATATCTTTCATCACAAAATTCTCTGACAGAAAATGCTTGGTTTCTATAAGTAAAGCCATGTCAGTGATGAACTTGATATGACACTGAGAAGGGGGGCGGTAAATTAGTGTCTGAAAATTTTCCCTGATAAATTCACTATTGCCCAGAGCTGATGGAGAATAAAAAATTCAACACATATATAAGCATATGCAAATCTACTTCACTACCACTCAGTGGCTAGGTCTACCAGATTTGCACACCCAACCTACAAATCATTCCACGCACTCCAAAATATACTAGAAAGCAAAACAAGGAACACAAAGATATTACGTGGTTCACCACCACAGTGTGTAATGGCTAGTCCATGGAGTCATGCCCAATGGGCTCCGTATTTACTCAATACTCAGCTTTTAATTTCTTACAGACAAGGATACTAACCCTACATTTTCCCAGCATAAAACTGAGATGGCGTAACAATGCCAAGATTCAGGCTATAACAGCAAGTGTTCAGCACACGCTGCACACACCACGTTTAACCATCACCCATGGAAAACAAATAATAATTTTTTAGGCTTATAATAATGCCTTACAATTTTCCCCCACTAGCTTAGGCATTCAATAATTTTCACCTACGCTAGCATACAATATATTGAAAGCATAAACAGATAGGGAACTGAAAAATCTCACAAACAATGCTTTTGAATAGCAGATAATATCTTTAAAGCTTCACCCTGCTCTTAGGAGCTTTTCAACAGCCTTCAATAATGGCAGAACTTGATTCGTAGAGCACACCTTGCCCACTAGTTTCCAATCTCCTCCACACAACCCATCACTATGAATGTAAACATAAAAGCTTTACCAACCTTTCACAGGGATGTAGCACTCCATTGATGCACAGAGAAGATGTAATTAGTGATTGAACATTCCCATAGGGTACAAAACCCTAGAAAACCTTCTGTATCTCTTCAAAATGCTCTTTCTAATTTTTCTTAGTATTTTTATAACTCCCAACACTACCCAACAAATAGAGGAGCTAAAAATATGGAAACTGCAAGTTGAACCATCTGATTTGGAGCTCAGATGACAAAGTTATGGCTGTTTGAAGTTCGGATGACAAAGTTATGGCTGTTTAAAGTTCGACCAATAGAATTAAGAGATGGAATCTTTCCCGAGCGTTTGACTCACTCGCGTAACATCGTAGCAGCGCCGTGCTAATGCGTTGTCAAGATCATATTCGTTGCGTAGAAAATCATCTTTGGAAGCCATTCGATCAAACAAGAAATGGCAGGATTTTATATAGACCATTGGATCTGCATAAATCGCGTCAACGAACTTCGGAGTCACCGTAGGTTGTTAGATCAGAATCCGTCCTGCCGAAGTACCTCATGCGCGTCACACAGAATTACGGTGCTGTCTTCAAGCAACGCGGCCCATTGAGTTATATTGCGCATGACCAATCAGAAGGCCAACGATGGAATCTAGACAGATTAATGAGATACACATGAGCCCGTGCTTTTCAGATCCATCCGATCTGAATCTTGACGACGTGGCTCATTTTGAGTAGTCTGAATGGAATCTTCCGCCATTTATGATAATTACGGCTTAATCCATTAACTTTTGATAATTGTAAAGAGGTCCCTGAACTTTTAGATAATGCTACTATTTTCCCTATATCACATATGGTCACCCTGTATCACATATGTTCATCGAGAAGCTTGATTTTTTGGACATTTTAGACCATTTTGATGGAAACTACGATATCTCCTTCATCTGAAGTCAGAATTGAGCGATTCAAGTTGCATTGGGAAGCTAACTCGACACTCTACGTCTTTCCAATGCTGGATCTCCATGAACTTGCTGCGGGACCCATCAATTAGAGTCTCAAAGTTAAAACTCTATGAAACCTTGGAATTCAGACCCAAAACTTTGTGTGCATGCTCACAAGCACTCCCACACACAGTCTACCACCTTGGATATTCTTAGAACATCACGAAACACATGTACAATGCTATTGATTGTCGAAACTGCTCCTGCCCAGTCAACTCAGTGTAGTAACCCAACCAACTCACTGCATACCTTCTCAAACACTCTGTGGAGGTTGTAGAACACGTACACAAGGCTACTTCATCTCTGCCACTGCATAAACACTCTCTCTCCTATACTAATACTCTCTCTCCTATACTGACGCTCTCTCTCCTCATTTCTCTGATTGATGCTCATCAACTTTGCCTCATCTGTCAAGTTGCCAACAATGACAACACAAAGTCCAACAGTCACTACTGGCTAACAATATGTCATCATCATACAAGACCAGAAAAAAATAAACTTGCTCCTACTAATCTTAAGATTGATCTTTTGCTTCATTAACAAAAAAGAAAAGAAGATATAACCTGGTCAAATTTTATATACCACTGTCTGGAAACTTGCTTAGGACCATAGATTAATTTGTTGAGTTTGCAAACCATTTTTTCTTTATCCTTTACCCCAAACCTTCTGTATAAATGCCTTTTTTCAGATTTTCGTTGAGAAAAATGGTATTTACATCTATTTGATGCAATCCAAATCAAAATGCAATCAAAACCACAAAGATTTAAACTTATACATTTTCTCAGTGTGATTCCACTTTGCTATAAGTTTTACTAGGTAGCGATCAATTCTCCCATTAAGTCATACTTTGCCTTGGATACCCAATTTTAGCCTATGAGTATTTAGTTCTTTGACAAATGCATAAGATCTTAAACTTTGCTATTATCCAAAGACAACAACACATTTTTTATGGACATCAATTACTCGAGGACAATATAACTACTGAAATCTTGTTGAAAACTATTGGGATTTTTCTCTTGTCCAATGCCAAAAACTTCTACTATGATGTACACTATATGATTGGATGAAATAATGGACTTATGTGGTCTAGTAAATCTTCTTATTGCCTCCTCTAGCTCTGTAATTATCTCATCATTCTTCGATAATATTTTTGCTATCACAACTGGTTGCTCCATAGCTATTTCCATGAGGTTTCATCAAATTCTAAAGTTTCTTGGCTTTGACAACTCACTAGCATCATCAATGAGTCTAGCATGACTGATTTCTACTATCCTATTTACTGAGTTGGGACAGTAAAACCAAAATCCTTTAGACCATTTTGGACATTCTAGAAATAACAACACAATGTCCTAAAACCAACCACTCTTTCATGAGGGTTACAAAACCATGTTTCTGCACTGCAGTCCAAGCATGAATATTGCTTAAACTAGGACTGACTTACTTGATACCTTATCAATAATATAGATTATAATATTGATCGCTCCCACAGGATCAAATACTCTCTCATGCTCTTGATCACATTTATTTGCCACTCATTTTACTGTTTATTGAATGCATGGTTACTAAACTGTAATATTTAATTCCTGTAAATATTTGTCTCGCTCTGACATTTTTTAGACCGAAGGGCATAACCATATAATAGTATAACCCTTAGTTAGTGTCAATTGTTATGCCATCTTCATCTTCTTAGGCCATTTTAATTTGATTATACCCAAAGTATGCATCTAGAAAAGATAAAAGTTCATGTCCAACAGTTGCATCTATCAATTATCTATACGTGGCAGAGGGTAGCTATCTTTTAGGCAACCTTTATTGAGATCGAAAAAATCAGTACATATACGTCAATGTCTCCTAGTTTTAGGTACCATTACAACATTTGCTAACCATTCTGGGTAGTTGACTTTCCTAACAAAGCCTACTGCAAGTAGTTTATCGACCTCTTGATCAATGACAACTTGCTGTTTAAGGGCAAAAGCCCTTTTCTTCTACCAGATGGGTTGGTGGTGGGGATCAATAGCAAGACTATGCTCTATGGTGCTTTGTGGAATACCTGACATATCCATAGTAGCCCATGCAAAGATGTAAACATTGGCTAAGAGGAAAGATATCAGTTGTTCTTTTTGTGCTCAGGTAGAGCTGACCCAATCTGAAAAGTTTTCTAGGGTTCGTCTGCTAAGATCGGGACATGAATGAGTTCTTCCATTGGGGTACCTCGTTGCTGTACCAAATCATCCCTCAGATTGTCGAGCAAGATGGATTATACAGGTGCAGCCATCATGTTTGCAGCCAACTCCGCCATGTAAATTTGCGAGAAACAGACTGACCAGCTTTGTAGAAGCCGACCCCTACCTTAGTTGGAAAATTTAGCACTACATAATAACATGCTTTGAGATGATTCAGTCCTGGTCATCCCAATACAGCTTTGTGGGACGACATGTAGCCACCGAAAGCTGAGCACCAAGAATTTGCTCCTCGAAGGTAGAGGTGCTAGAGTCCCCCAAGGGAATCTATTGGGAGAACTGGGACCAAGTAGGACCTCAAACTAGATGATGATCAATATGTCAGCCATGATTTTGGCAGTTGTTTCACTGTTACTATGTGGCCAGAGCATATGAGAGGTGAAGTCTTGCCATTATGGTTGGCACACTTGTAGAAGACCCTTCCAACATTGTTCTTCAGACCTCGGTCAGGGGTCGGGAAGAAAAGATTCCAAAATTTCTGTTTAAAAAGCTTCGTAACAAAGGTTTCATCTGTTTCAGAGACGATGTTCTAATCGATGTTGTCACCCCTCATGAAAACCCCCTAATCATCACTATGGCGCTCAGAAAAAGATTCAATGTGCAATGAGTTCTTGTTGACACAAGAAACTCAATAGATATCCTGTACTATGATACGTACAAAAAGATGGAATTTCAGGATCAGCAGCTTTGTCCCATTTGATGATATTCCATTATCGGCTTCAATGGAGACTTGGTCTTCGTTAAGGAGCCATTTGCCCGGACACCAAGTTGGGAACCTATTCGGAGAGGACCTGCATACCCCTAAATTATATGGTGGTTGACAAGCTGTTGAGTCATAATGAGATCCCATTTCGTCTCTATCACTTCATATTATGGTAGCCCCCAATTTGCTTAAAGTGAACACTTTTCCTGTGTCGGTGGTAGGTGTTGCTGTAGAATTGGTGATCCCATTGGTATGTATATGATTGCTCGACTCCATATTCTTCCTTGAACTCATTAGTTGCAACCGATCCCTTGTCTTAGTAGATTAGGCCACATAGCTGTTCCTTATTGGTCTGAGAAACGGATCCCTTCTTATTGGCAGAAGGATCGACGCCACTATAGTTGACAATCTTGCATATTTGATGCCATGCATCCCTCTTGGATGTTTGACATGTGTTAGGACTCCGTTTAGATTTGGGCCGGGCCATGTGTCATCTTAGGATTGGCCATGAACTACTTTGTCCATATCAGAAACCATCTGATATCCCCATAATATTTGTTATAGAGAGGTGATGGTTTGGACTTTGGACTAATAACATATTTTATTTCAGTCTAATTAATCAAAGGGAGAAAGTTCTTTGTTCGACTGTGTCCCCGTGTGCCCACTCACATAGCGTGAAATGACCACTCCACCCTTAGTCAATTAACCTCCTCTTATAATAGTGTGTAGCGGCATAATCGAACAAGGAACCCTGGCCCTTAATCAAATACTTCTTATGTAATGGCTTGCATATCTGGTATGTCTATGCACACCTATGATACGTTGACCATTATTGTGCAATCTTCCATAGGCTTAGATTTTCAAAGCTCTATATCATCATAGAGAGTATACTCTAATAAAATTGAAACTTGACAAGGAATGAAAAGATCCAAAGATTCAATATCCACACATTATGCCCCATCTGATCTGCCACGTGGAAATTGTTAATACTTTAGCATGTAGGAAAGGTTCATATCACATGTATGTGGTCTAACCTGGCCAACTCTGTTAAAATAATTTTTCTTACATGTACATTTTTTTTTCCTGTTTATACATCCAGTTTCAATACATATGAGTTGCTTTTAGAGGGATAGGGGTAAGGATATAAATGAAAAGTCGAAAATCCGAATTGGATCCGATTCATATTCGGATGCTAATTCGGATATTTGAAAATTTGCTCGGATGCGGATTCGGATACTGATGTTTTTAGGCGCTCCGGTCCTTTTTTTTTTAACTTTTATTTGATTAAAATAATGACTGATCATTATTATATATTTATATTCTGTAAGTGGCCATAGGATCCAATTCCTAGGAACAGAGTGACGTTGGGATCAGAAAATATTAAATAATTGAAAAAGTGAATTGAGATTTGGGAATACTAAATAATTATTACTATTATAAATAAATAGATGTTGGATAGTGGAAAAATCAAAAGTCGGAGAGGGGAGTGGTGATGGACAGTTGTTATATTAATTAAATGGAGGGAAGGGAGTGGAGGAACAGGTGTTATAATCAAAAGAGGTCTGTCTCATAATAAAAAAAGAGGAATCTTGTTTCGCTCGTCGGGCACGACTCACACCCACGGCGTCGACGGCTTAGTTCAACGCAAGACGGTAAGAAATAATCTGCCCTAATCTTCATTCTTCAGAGATACAAGCCAGTGAGTTCGACCATTGGATTTTCGATTGTCGACCGCTAACCGCCGATTGCAGCTGCATACAACTAATTTCTCTTGTAAATATCCCTTCTCTTTTTTGTTTTGCTATTTCCTTCTGTAACTCGCTGTTTTTTTGGATGTTTGAACTTTGCTCCTTTGTGGGTTTGAACCAAAAAAAAAAAAAAAAAAGTAGACAAGGTTTCTAAAAATAATATTCAATAATGCAAAACTTTTCAATAATTAAAATTTTCTTGGGAGCTTTTTTTTTTTTTTTCCCTGATATACGGCCATAGTGCATGACTCATATCTTCAAACAACAATTTTACTAATAAAGAAAAAAATCTTCAAACACCAATTATTAATAACTAATTTTTATAATATAAGTTATCAGAATTTTATTGCATATGAAAATATTAAATAATTTTATCCGTGTCATCTAAACCATTATATTTTATGAAAAAAAGGTACACTGTTATACATACAACAAATACCATTCTTTTACAATGGAAGAGTAAATCGACCTAGGTCCAAAAGTTAATAATTGATAAGTTGAGAAAAGTCTTGGGTTCACCTTGACAAAATAAAAAATATAAATTATATAAGTAGTTTGTATTCGTTTTTAATTGAATTTTTTTATAATAAAAAATTCTTTTGGATTGTTATTTTATAAGTAATTAAAGTTCATTGAAAGAGAAAAATAAATAAGTTATGATATAAACATGTCAGAATTCCAAGTTGAGAGAGAATTCCAACCCTAAGAAAGGGAAGGATGTGCCCTAAAACAAACTAGAGATGCAGCATAAGAAGTACATGAAAGCAACGAAGGTATAAACTCCTTGACTCGACCTTAATTTGTTTAATCAATTGAACATGCCAACCACTAATAATACCATCAAAGACGACCAAATTAAAGGCATATGAACGTGGGTACTCCTCGTTTCCCACACAACAATCATGTTGCCCTTGATTCGAATATGTATGCTCATGGAATCATAACTTGTCCAATTAGATTGTATTTGTTTGTGTTATTTAAAACTTGTTATGCACTGAACAGGTAAAGAAAGAAATGATGGATAGCCGGAAAAGCAACAAAGAGACTTGCGATAGGATCAGCCACCTCCCAGAGGCAATTCTACATCACATTCTCTCTTTTCTATCAACCAAAGATGTTCTCAGAACAAGCTTCTTGTCCAAGAGTTGGAGTAACCTATGGACTTCTATTCCTATTTTAGACTTCGATGAGACCAGATTTTATGATAAAGAAGTAATGTTCTACTATAGATGCTACCACGCTGATTGTTCACAAGGTAGAAAAGCTGAAGACAAGATGTGGGAACGGAAGAAACGATTTGCGGATTTGATTGATAGATCCTTACTACTTCATGAGGGCCAAAACATTCGTGAGCTTAAGATAAACTTTCACCATCTTAACGATTCTGTTTTTATGACTCGTTTTGATCCATGGGTTCGCTTTGCACTGACAAATGTCCTTGTGTTCCATCTGGATTTATCTAGTGATCTGTCGTGGTCGGAAAAATATCCTGAAAGCATGTATCAGTTGCCTCCATGTCATTTTCCATCCAAATTATTGAAAGTTATGGAATTAAACTTTTGCTTGTTTAATCCATTAGAGCATAATAATTTCCCTTGCTTAGAGACCGTGATTCTAACAGAAGTTGAATTATTAGAGACATCGGTCCAAGATTTAATCGCTAACTGTCCTCACCTGGAATTCCTACATCTGAAGCATTGTGTTTGGCCTGATCCTTTGGAAGTTATTAATATTGGCGCTCCAAGGTCACAACTCAAGCACTTACGGTTGGAGTCTAATGACGTAGATGGGTACGATATAAACGTTCCAAGTCTTTTGCACATTCAGTTTGTGGGGGAAACAGAGGAAATGTATAATTGCCTCTTTGTAAAGAACTTATCAAAGCTGATTGATGCAAGCTTGGAGTTTGAACCGAATTATCTCCATTCTAGTCATGGTGAAGTGCTTTGCGAATTTCTGAATGATGTGGATCATGTCAAGGTTTTGACACTATCAGACTATTGTCTCCAGGTATGATATTTTCATTAATGTTGCTTTGTTCTCCAATGTTGAAATCTTGTTCTAGAAGATGTAATGAAAGTATTAAACCAATATGGACCATGCTCTAAGCCACAAAAAATCTCCAAATGGCATGAATACTTTCTAAATAGAGTGAAGAACTGTGTAGTGCTTTCTAGCTTCTGCATCTTACGAATGTGGTTCAGGTCTCGTCTCGTTGCTAAGAAAGAAGAGTGGAAGATCGATGCAGAACGTCAAGGGGCTGGAAACTAAATTTGATTTATGTCCTTATTCAATTTTTTTCAATAGAAAATAGAAACTAATTTGTAGACGATAGAGGAAAGTTTATAGATCTAAAGGGTTAGATATTAAAAACTCCAACATCACACAATCTGATACTATATTTTACTTAAGGCTACACCTAAACCGATTGGAGCGGATTATATTTTCTCGTTTAGAGTGATATCCGAATCCGTTCCCACTTATTCGAATTTGCATCCAAATCCGATTGTTCAGATTTGGATTCCTTTAAACGGATACGGATTCGAATCAAATTCGAATTTTCGGCTATACATTTGCATCCTTATTAAGGGTATTTTCAGATTTTTATTTCTTTTATGGTTTATTTATATTTTTATAATTAGTAGGTCTATCTAAGGCTATGTTTGGTATCATTTTTGTTTTTATTTTTCTGACAACTTTTTATTTTTGTAGGTGTTTGTTATTATTTTTTGTTGCTATTTCTTACCAGAAAAAAAAAAAAAAACTCTTTTTAATTTTTGTCAAAAATCATTTTTGATGGCTTTTTACGCAATCTTTAATGATCACGTGTTACAAACTGCAAAAACATGGAGGGTAAAAATGTAATTTAAATATTTTTTTTATAAAATCATCATCTCTCCCGTAGCTTTAGAGAAATCGTTAGTCTCCCGTGTCCCTTCTGCTCCGATTTGGAATTCAGATGTTCCTTTGTTCATATCCGGCTGAATCAGCCGTGATTCTTGGGGTTTTTTTTTTTTTTTTTCCAGTTTGTTTCAATGGCTTTCGACAGTCACTGCGTTTCAACATCATCTCGTTCTTGGGATTTTTCAGTCCGTTCTTGGGATCATTATCCTTCTTCTTGTGCAGATGTTCATTCCTGCCAATTTCTTCAAGCAATTCTTGCTACAAACTTGTTTTACAGATGTTCATTCTTGGTAAGGTCGTCTTTGTTTGTCTTCGGTCCTTACATGAAAGTTTTGCAAATTTGTTCTTAGTTTTTCTCTGTTTTGATCAATATTTCCTATTAGTCTTGTTTGTTCTAAAAGTCAATTCTTAACATTCTTTTCTGCACAATGTTTTGCATTTTGTACTCTGCCTATTTTTTGGTTCTTTCTTGAAATCTGTCTGTCTTCGGTTCTATCTGTCTGGCGATTAGTTCTACTGGCGATTGTCTGTTCGGTTCAGTCTTCGGTATCGTCGCTGATGTTTTATTCGGCTGACTCAAAGGCCAGGCCGTGAATCTTGTTCCTATTCCAGCAGATGTCGTTCCTGCTTCTTCGACATCATGGTCGACTTCTTCTTTTCTAGCTCTGTTATTCTTTTCTTGTTTCTGGTTTTCTGATAATCAAATCAGATCTGTTGGCAATACTTCGTTTTGTAATATTTTGTTTGCTTTGTAATCAGATCTATCTGCAGTTCCTAATGTTCTTCAGTTTTAGTTTCTTCACATATCTTCATATTTCAATTTCAGTTCATTTGTTCGTTTCTTCATATTACAATTTCAGTTCATCTGTTCTTTCCTCATATTACAATTGCAATTCATTTGTTCTTTCTTTCAAATCTTGATATATTTTTTCTGGAATTTTTTCTTCTGCACCATTCTTCTGGAATCTTGATATTGAGCTGATATGATCTTTTTGTTCGTATAACTGCAACTTTGATGACGGTGCCTCGCATAACATCACTATTTTATGTGGCGAGGTTCTCCTAGCTATGGAGTACCTTCATATGTTTGGAATCAATCATTTAAAGAGACCTTAAGCAGTATTATGCTTTCAGTTTTTATTCTTTCTCTAAGGTGTATTTGCCCAACTGTTATGAAGTCCTCGAACATAGAGATGGACTTATGAAAGAACTCTGGTTATTGTGTTCAGCTTTCTTGCATTCAACGTGGTAGGACAGTATCCTCTATGAGCTTTTGTTTTAAAGCTCATAGTAAGATTTCTTGAGTCACCTACTGTGAGCTTTGGTGCAAGGGTAGATCCAATTTTGAAAATAACTGAGCTCCATGTAATTCACCCAATAGTTCATCGACAGTCAGAATAAGAAAACGATTCTGAAATGTGATCGATTTGAGGGCCCAATAGTCCATGCTATAGATAGATCTATAAAAGTTATAAAAATTATTTTTAGACATAGACATACCAAATCTATTTCTCATTCTACAATTTATTTTTTATTGTAGTTACCAAACGACTTTTTATTTTTGATAAAAAATGGTTTTCAAAAATACTTTGTTGGAACCTTGACAAAGTTAAGGTTGTCATTGTTGGCAACTGGTAGACATGATGTGAGAGAACCTTTGAAGAAAGTTGATAAGAAAGTCCAAGAAAGAAGAGAGAGAAAGAAGAGAGAGAAAGAAGAGAGAGAAAATGGAGGAGAGAGAAAGAGGAGAGAGAGTGGGGACCAAGTGGGTCCTACTTTGGGTGGCCGAGCCAGCACAGCATCAGTCGAGTGCACAGGAGGCAACCGAGTGCACAACACCAGCCGAGTGCACAGGAGGCAGCCGAGTGCACACCACCATCCGAGTGCACAGCACCAGCCGAGTGCATAGGAGGCAGTCGAGTGCACAACACCAGCCGAGTGCACAGCACCAGCCGAGTGCACAGGAGACAGCCGAGTGCACAGCACCAGCCGAGTGCACAGGAGGCAGCCGAGTGCACAACACCAGCCGAAGTGCACAGGAAAGGCAGCCGAGTGCACAACACCTAGCCGAGTGCTCAACACCAGCCGAAAGTGCACAGCACCAGCCGAGTGCACGGGAGGCAGCCGAGTGCACAGAGACAGCCGAGTGCACACGACCAGCCGAAAGTGCACAACACCGGCCGAGTGCACAGGAGGCAGCCGAGTGCACAGGAGACAGCCGAGTGCACAGCACCAGCCGAGTGCACAGGAGCAGACGAGTGCACAACACCAGCCGAGTGCATAGCACCAGCAGAGTGCACAGGGGGCAGCCGAGTGCACAGCACCAGCCGAGTGCACAGGAGGCAGCCGAGTGCACAGGAGGCAGCCGAGTGCACGTGAGAGACAGCCGAAAGTGCACAGCACCAGCCGAGTACACAGGAGCAGACGAGTGCACAGCACCAGCTGAGCGCACAGTAGGCAGCCGAGCGTGCAGCAGACAGCCGCGCGCATCATTTGTTCGCTGAAATGCCACAATGAGGCAGCGGGATCTCGACCGGACCGACGGTCGCAGAGGAGATCCCGCCGGTTCATCGACCGATCCAATGGTCCGATTCAATTGATTCTTTCTCCGCCAATCAAAACTTCGACAACGGTGTACGGTGGGTCAGACGAGGGGCGAAGCTACGGTGCTCGCGCCGCATGGAATCAGCCCAGAAGATTCTATTTGGAATAATCTGATCGGCCGAACTTCAAATGGCCATATCTTGGCCGTCCGACCTCCGATTGAGGTGATTCAAAAGCCCACGAGCTTCTCTCTCTGAGTAGAACCTATTAAAACAAAGAAACCTGGTTTTTGAAGATCTGAGCTGCGGGTTTTGGGGAAAAGTATTATTTGGGGCTTTATTTGAAGAAGAAATCACTCTCCACCTTCTTCCATCTGATACACATGAGTATTTGAGCAGTTTGGAGTGAAGTGTGAGTGTGAATGATAGCATGATGTGAATGATGGTGTGCGAGATGCATTGGAAGAATGCCGGAGTTCCATTCTACTGACGAAGCGTATCTATCACTACTGGAGAGCTTGGAACATCTATTTTGTGAGTACCAACCTTGCTGTGTTTACGATGGGAAGGTAATCATGCACGCAAACCTTGCATTGTAAGATTCATTATGTTGGGAAGGGTTTGTATACATTACTTATCAATTTCATTGTAACCTGTCAAGTTGGGGCTTGATAGGATTGAGGGTAGTTGCCCAGAATTCCAAGTTGCAGCTTGGATTACATTGGTGGTAGCACTAAGTTGTTGTAGCAGCAGAAAAACTATTGAAGTAGCGTATTGGGTATAATACGAAACCCTAGATAGGGTATTGCCCCGTAGAGTAGCCATCACAGTGTGTGATAGGTGAATCACGTTATATGGTGCGCCTTGTGGTTGTGAATATTGTGTTGTATATGTGAAGTGCGTGGGTTGTAGGTCTGGGTGTACACACTAGGTAGGCCAAGCCTCTGGTATGGATACCTGTAGGTGTGTGGCATGGTGTGTTACACGAAATGTGTAAATGAACAGATGTGTGAACTAGTCAGCTCAAGGCAGCACAACTAAGACAGACAGCTCAAGGCAGCAGTGTTCAATCAGTAGGGACAGACCTCACATAGTTGGGAAGAATTTTAGTGGGTACTGACTCACCCCTCTCAGTGTCAACCCTGGGAATCACAATTGGTATCGGAGCGGAGTTTCCCGGTGGAGGAAGACTAACAACTTCGGGTACGGGCGCGAAGCGTTAGAGGTTGCAAAAATGACATTCAATGAAGATAACCACAGGCATGAAAGAATTCCTCTGTTTGACGGATCAAACTACAGTGTATGAAAAGACAGGATGGAAGCATATCTTATATCTCAAGGCTATGGAGTCTGGTTGGCAGTAAAGAATGGATACACACATCCCACAACAGACATCACAGATGCAGTAGAAATGAAAAAAAGGGAAAATGAAGCCAAAGCAGTCACAACCCTTCTAGCATATCTTGTTAGCAATGAGCTCACAGAGTTATCAGCTGTCCCTACCTCCAAAGAAATTTGGGACAAGCTGAAAAGTGTGCATGAAGGAGATAACAAGATAAAAGAGGCTAAGTTACAAATCCTGAGATCTCAGTTTGAGAGTCTGAAGATGTCTGAAGGAGAAACCATTGAGTTCTATCTCAACCGGGTGAATGTCATCACAAATGCAATCAGAGCATTGGGTGAAGAGATAAAGGAGATACATGTTGTCAAGAAAATCCTAAGGACCTTGCCCAAGCTATATAATGCCAAGGTATCTGTGCTTGAAGAGATGGACACCTTGGATTCCCTGACCATTGATGATTTACATGGTATTCTGACAACCTATGAAATGAGAATGGTTGATGAAATCCCTACAGAGAAGGAAGCAGCTTTTGAAGCCATGAGAAAGTTGAAGATCAAAGAATCAAGTGAAAAATCAAAAGCAAAAGAGATTAGTGAGTCAGATGACTCGGATGATGAATTGATAGCCTATCTTGCCGGAAGGCTTAAGAAGAGAAGTGATAAATACAAAGGAAAGTCAACACTGAAATGTTTCAACTGTGGAGGACTAGGACACTTTGCATCAAAATGTCAAAAGAAAGGAAGAGTATATGACTCTGATGATGAAGACCCCAAGGAGAGCCATGACAAGAAAGGTAAAAGAAAATTCATACAAAAAAGGAGAAGTCTGTTGACCAAGAAGAATCAATCCTTAGATGAATCAGAGGAGGAAGATGACTGTGAGACTCTGTTCATGGTTAGATTTGATGAAATGCTTGAGAACAATGAAGCTGCCAAAGGGAAGGATGATCTTGAAGATGAGGCCAATCTTGAAGCTGAACTATACTCAGCCCTTACAGATCTCAGAGATGAAAGGAAGAAAAACAAAAGATTAAATGACAAGTACAATGAAGCAACTGAGCTCATAAGTACTTTGAAAATCTCAAATGAAGAAGCAAAGAAGACTGAAAATGATCTCGAAAATGCTCTATCCTTAAAAACAAATGAGTGTGCAAAGCTTGAGGAAGAAATTCTGAGATTAGAAACAGAGCTTGCAGAGTGTATGAAGAAAAAGAAAAGTTACAAGGAAGCTACTACCTCATCTCCATTGGTGTCTGATCAAGAGACTGAAGAAGAATAAAATGTGCTTGATGAAATCTTAAGTTATCAAAGATCCTCTCATAATAAGACAGGACTTGGATATGAAGAGCAGAGGATAGAGAAAACTAAGGGTAAAGGGTTTGCTGAGGACCTTATTGTTTTTGTTAAGGCAAAACAAAAGAAGTCAAGTGCTGAAAATTATTTGAAGAACAACACTGACAAAGAAGGTTTCACAACAGTAAATAAATTCAAGAAAGGAGACAGCTTCAATGGATACTGCTATGGGTGAAATGGTTATGGACATAGAGTTCCAAAGTATAGAAGACAAATCATATAGCCAGTACTTTCAAGTAGAAATAGATTTGCACCTTTAGTTGAAGACAGAATTGAATGCTTCAGGTGTCAAAACTCTGGGCACATAGCCAGATATTTCCAAACCATCCTTCCATCTCAAAGGCAACCTAGAAGGAATGTCAGAAGAAATCCCCCCAGGAGACAAGCTCAGAGAGAAGAAAGGGCTATGGAGGAAAGAGTTAGAAAATCCATTATAGTAAAATAAAAGGCAATATGGGTTGAGAAAAACAAGAAGAAAAGTAATACATCCTTCATTGTACAGGTGGCCTTTAAGGCCAACAGTAGGCCCTTTCCATGGATTCTTGATAGTGGATGCTCCACTCACATGACAGGCAATAAAAAAATTTTCTCAAGTCTAAATACTGAAAAAAGTGGATCAGTTAGATTTGGAAATAATGATGGTGCAAGAATTGAAGGAAGAGGAACTGTTAACATCAATAATGGAAAATTGAAATCTCATAATGTATTGTATGTCAATGACATAAAACATAATCTTCCGAGTGTCAGTCAGATCTATGATCAGGGTAATGAAGTGACTTTCACTAAAAATGGTTGTGCAGTTAAAAGTATTGAAAAAGGAAAGACTGTGGCACATGGAGTCAGAACTGGAGGCAACTTATATGTTCTCTCAGAGACAAATGACAACAAATGTTTGATGAGTCAGGATGATGAGAACTGGCTATGGCACAGAAGGCTGGGGCACATAAATTTCAAGAACCTTGCCAAGATAAGTAGACAAGAGTTAGTGAGAGATCTTCCCATTTTGAAGGTTCCAGAAAATCATGTATGTGGACCGTGTCAGAAAGGAAAGCAGGCAAAAGCAACATACAAGTCAAAGGAGTTTCATGTCAGCAAACCACTTGACCTAATTCACACAGACTTATGTGGGCCCATGAGAACCCAAGCAATTGGAGGAGAAAGGTACTTTATCTTATTTATTGATGAGTACTCTAGGATGACCTGGGTGATGTTTCTGAAGGACAAAACTGAAGCTCTTGACAAGTTTAAAGCATTCAAGAAGAGAGTGGAAAATGAGACAGGAAACACAATTAAGTGTTTTAGGTCTGATCAAGACAAAGAATTTACATGGAATGAATTCACCAAATTTTGCAATGAAAGTGGGATCAGAATTCAACATTCAGCAGCCAGAACACCTCAGCAAAATGGAGTGGTTGAAAGAAAGAACAGAACAGTTCAAGAAATGGTTAGAACTATGATGGCAGAAAATAACACAGCAAGACATTTCTGGAGAAAAGGCATCTATACTACAGTGCATATCACCAACAGATGTCTACTAAGGCCTCATGAGAACAAAACACCTTATGAATTGTGGTTTGGGAGGAAAGCTACAGTGAAGTATCTCAGGGTTTTTGGTTCAAAGTGTTACATCAAGAGGAAGGAAGAGAATCTTGGCAAGTTTGATGACAGAGCTGATGAAGGCATATTTTTAGGATACTCTTTCAAAAGCAAGGCTTACAGATGTTACAACAAGAGACTAAACAGGGTGGTTGAAAGTTCTGATGTCAGAGTTGATGAACAATTACCCTACTCCAAGAGAGTTGAGCCAGAAAGTACAGTGTTTGAAGAACTTGAGGATAATAAAACAGGGGCAGCTGAAAAGGGACAACAATCAGAGATAGAATCAGAATTACAAGAGGTTGAGGTGGAAATTCAAAAGGATGGAAGACCAAAGGACAACAAATGGTTAATGATTCATCCAAATCATCAAGTAATTGGAGATCCCAATGCTGGGATGCAAACCAGGAAAATGAAGACAGCTACTTTCTCCTTATTGTCAGAAGTTGAACCCAAGACTGTATATGAGGCTGGCAAGGAAGAGAACTGGTTGAAAGCCATGAATGAAGAGCTTGATCAAATTGAAAAGAATAACACATGGGAGATAGTTCCAAGACCAACAGACAAAAATGTAATTGGCACAAAATGGGTCTTCAGGAATAAGTTGAATGAAGATGAAAAGGTGGTCAGAAACAAGGCCAGATTGGTATGTAAAGGTTATGCCCAAGTAGAAGGAATTGACTTTGAGGAGACTTTTGTTCCAGTAGCTAGACTTGAGTCCATCAGGATGTTCTTAGCTCTGGCAGCTCACAAAGGTTTCAAGGTGTACCAAATGGATGTCAAATCTGCATTTTTAAATGGTAATCTTGAAGAAGAAGTGTATGTTGAGAAACCTGAGGGTTTTCAGCTTTGTGATGATGGAAATAAGGTGTGCAAACTGAAGAAGGCCTTATATGGGTTGAAGCAAGCTCCAAGAGCCTGATATTCAAGACTGGACACTTATTTGCATCAATTGGGTTTGCGAAGGGGAATAGTGGACATCAATCTGTATGTCATGACAGAAGATAGTAGTCAGCTGGTAGTTGTGGTCTATGTGGATGACATCATCTTTGGAGGACATTGTGACAAGCTATGTAAAAAATTTGCTGAGAAAATGAGGACAGAGTTTGAGATGTCTATGCTAGGGGAGTTATCCTATTTTTTGGGTCTACAAGTTCAGCAGAGGCAAAATGGCATCTTCATCTCTCAAATGAAGTATACCAAGGAGATGTTGAAGAAATTTGTGATGGAGGATCAGAAACCGAAGAGGGACACCAATGACGGTGAATATCAAGTCGAGCTCGAAGATGATTCACCAACAGTTGATCAAACATTGTATAGGTTAATGGTTGATAGTTTACTGTATTTGACAGCTTCAAGGCCTGATATTTTCCAAGCAGTTTGCCTGGTAGCCAGATTGCAGGCTTGCCCAAAGGAGACTCATCTGATGGCAGTGAAGAGAATACTCAGATATTTGAAAGGCATAACAAACTATGGATTGTGGTATCCAAAGATTAAAAGTTTCACTTTGACAGCATTTTCAGATGCAGACTGGGCTGGTAGCATTGATGACAGAAAGAGCACTAGTGGTGGTGCATTCTTTTTGGGAGAAAACTTAGTAGCATGGCACAGCAAAAAATAGGAATCTGTTTCCTTGTCTACAGCAGAGGCAGAGTACATAGCAGCGGCAGCTACATGCACTCAAGTAAACTGGATGAAAAGATAGATGTCAGATTTCAATGTTACTGGTGAGGAGCCAGTGGTCATCAAATGTGACAACATGAGTGCAATTAACATCTCCAAGAATCCGGTGCTACACTCAAGAACCAAACACATTGATATAAGATATCATTATTTGAAGGATAAGGTGCTTGAAGGGGAAGTGAGACTGGATTTTGTTCCTACAACAAACCAGGTGGCAGACATCTTCACCAAGGCTCTTCCAAAGGACTCTTTTGAGAAACTCAGAGACCAGCTAGGAGTGGTAACTCTTGGCACACGGTAGATAGCACATGTGCAGGGGGAGTTGATGCCTACATAGCATCACTTTTCATCTGTAGGATTGGAAAGATGCGGTGGGCACTCCTACAGGTGAGGCTATGTAAGGGGAGTTCATATGAAGGGGGAGTATTTTTGTTTATATGTCATTTGAAACTTGTTGTCAAAGGGGGAGAAAAGATGTGTGCAAAGGGTGTGTGCAGTCATCTGATGTAATATGGGTTGCCAACAATTCCAAAGGGGGAGATTGTTGGAACCTTGACAAAGTTAAGGTTGTCATTGTTGGCAACTAGTAGACATGATGTGAGAGAACCTTTGAAGAAAGTTGATAAGAGAGTCCAAGAAAGAAGAGAGAGAAAGAAGAGAGAGAAAATGGAGGAGAGAGAAAGAGGAGAGAGAGTGGGGACCAGGTGGGTCCTACTTTGGGTGGCCGAGCCAGCACAGCACCAGTCGAGTGCATAGGAGGCAGCCGAGTGCACAGCACCAGCCGAGTGCACAGGAGGCAGCCGAGTGCACACCACCATCCAAGTGCACAGCACCAGCCGAGTGCACAGGAGGCAGCCGAGTGCACAACACCAGCCGAGTGCACAACACCAGCCGAGTGCAGAGGAGACAGCCGAGTGCACAACACCAGCTGAGTGCACAGGAGGCAGCCGAGTGCACAACACCAGTCGAGTGCACAGGAGGCAGCTGAGTGCACAAAACCAGCCGAGTGCACAGCACCAGCCGAGTGCAAAGGAGGCAGCCGAGTGCACAGGAGACAGACGAGTGCACAACACCAGCCGAGTGCACAACACTAGCTGAGTGCACAGCACCAGCCGAGTGCACATGAGACAGCCGAGTGCACAGCACCAGCCGAGTACACAGGAGCAGACGAGTGCACAGCACCAGCCGAGCGCACAGTAGGCAGCCGAGCGTGCAGCAGACAGCCGCGCGCATCATTTGTTCGCTGAAATGCCACAATGAGCCAGCGAGATCTGACCGATCTGACGGTCCAGAGGAGATCCCGCCGTTTACTGACCGATCCAACAGTCTGATTCAATTGATTCTTTCTCCGCCAATCAAAAATCGACAACGGTGTACGGTGGGTCAGACGAGGGCATGCTACGGTGCTTCGCGCCGCATGGAATCAGCCCAGAAGATTCTATTTGGAATAATCTGATCGGCTGAACTTCAAATGGCCATATCTTGGCCGTCCGACCTCCGATTGAGGTGATTCAAAAGCCCACGAGCTTCTCTTTTCGAGTAGAACCTATTAGAACAAAGAAACCTGGTTTTTGAAGATCTGAGCTGCGGGTTTTGGGGAAAAGTATGAATTGGGGCTTTCTTTGAAGAAGAAATCACTCTCCACCTTCTTCCATCTGATACACATGAGTATTTGAGCAGTTTGGAGTGAAGTGAGTGTGAATGATAGCTTGATGTGAATGATGGTGTGCGAGATGCATTGGAAGAATGCCAGAGTTTTATTCTACGGACGAAGCGTATCTATCACTACTGGAGAGCTTGGAACATCTATTTTGTGAGTACCAACCTTTCTGTGTTCACGCTGGGAAGGTAATCACGTACGCAAACCTTGCATTGTAAGATTCATTATGTTGGGAAGGGTTTGTATACATTACATATCAATTTCATTGTAACCTGTCAACTTGGGGCTTGACAGGATTAAGGGTAGTTGCCCAGAATTCCAAGTTGCAGCTTGGATTACATTGGTGGTAGCACCAAGTTGTTGTAGCAGCAGAAAAAATATTGAAGTAGCGTATTGGGTATAATACGAAACCCTAGATAGGGTATTGCCCCGTGGAGTAGCTATCACAGTGTGTGATAGGTGAACCACGTTATATCTTACACCTTGTGGTTGTGAATATTGTGTTGTATATGTGAAGTGCGTGGGTTGCAGGTCTGGGTGTACACACTAGGTAGGCCAAGCCTCTGGTATGGATAACTGTAGGTGTGTGGCATGGTGTGTTACACGAAATGTGTTAATGAACAGATGTGTGAACTAGTCAGCTCAAGGCAGCACAACTAAGACAGGCACGACTCAAGGCGTGAGTGTTCAATCAGTAGGGACAGACCTCACATAGTTGGGAAGAATTTTAGTGGGTACTGATTCACCCCCCCCCCCCTCTCAGTGTCAACTTGGGAATACATACTTTTTAAAAAAAATAGCAAAAATCAAAAACAAAAATGATACCAAACACAGCCTACGGTTGATCATTTGTTTTAGAAGAGGTTTTTTACTTTCATTTACTCTATTTGGTGGGTTATGGATATTGAAATTATAAACGTAAATTTTGGGTTAAAGTATAATTTTAAAAAATTTAGAGGCAAATTTGTAAATTGTATAAGATAGTAATTATCTTGAAGAATTGTAGAGGATTCCAAAATCTAGAAGAGTCTAAATGAAGATTGTAGAACTAGTGTGTAGAAATATATTGCAGAAGTGTGTAGAAGGGAAATGTATAGAAAGTGGCTAAAAGCTTCCTTAGAGGCTTATAAAAGGAGATCTCCTCTAGCCATTTTGGAACAAGCAAAGTTAGAGATTCAAGTTAGTCTAATTAAATTTTGAGTGTTCCTCCATATCTCTTATCTTCCACTTTACCTCATTCATATACCTCCTCTTCTAACATAATGGTAATAAAGCTAGTTATGAATATGGCAAATGAAATGCTTTCCTTTCAAGTTCATCGTATCACCAAAAACAATTACGACAACTAGAGCATCCAAATGAAGGCATTGCAAGGTGCACAAGATGCATGGGAAATTGTAGAGAAGTGCTACAAGGAGCCGAAAGTTGAAACTACGTTGTCTCAAACTCGAAGGGATGCTTTGAAGGATGCAAGGAAGAAAAATAAGAAGACTCTCTACATTATCTATAGAGGTATAGATAAAGGCACATTTGAGAAGATAGCATGTGCAATCGTCACCAAGCAAGCATAGGAGATTCTTGAAAACTCTCACAAAAGAGTTGATAAGGTGTGAAAGGTGTGTCTCCAAACCCTTAGAGGTAAATTTGAAACATTATATATGAAAAGTTCTGAATCAATTTTCGATTATTTAAATGACACTCCAATTAGTGAAAGAAATCCTTCGATTTTTGGATACAAAATTTGATTATATTGTTGTGGCTATGGAAGAATCTAAAGATTTAGACACTATGACTATTGATCAACTCATGGGTTCATTGCAAGTCCATGAAGAAAGGCTTAATAAGAAAAAGCCAAAGCCTTTGGAGCAGGTTATTCAAACCAAGCTTGATTTAAAAGGAAGAGAAGAAAGACAAGGCAACGAAAGAAGCTAATTAAGAGGATGTGAATGTGGTGGTTACCGAGGAAGAGGAGGAAGAGGCTATCGAAGCTCATATAGTAATGAAGAAAAACATCAAAATTACCATATTGCAAGAGGTCATGGAAGAGGAAATTATTCGAACCAAAATGGAAGACAAATGTATGAATATCCTAAGTTCAATGCTATAATTGCAAGAATTTTGGCTATTATTCTTTAGAATGTAGAAAAACTATAATCATTTTGAAGAAAAAGCTAATTTTGTAGAAAAGAATGAAGATGGAGAGTTTACATTATTGTTAGCATATAAAGGAGATGAAAATAGAGAAAACAACACATGGTATCTTGATACAGGTGCAAGCAATCATATGTACGGGAATAAGAGCATATTTATGGAGCTTAATGAATTGGTAAATAGCAATGTTACTTTTGAAGACGCTTCCAAAATTGTGGCTAAGGAAAAATGTAACATCTTGATTCGTCTAAAAAATAGAAGGCACCAATTTATTTTTAACCTTTACTACATACCCAACATGAAAAATAATATATTGAGCTTGGGACAGCTATTGGAAAAAGACTGATGATATTCATATGAAAGATCATAGTCTTTTTTATAAGAGATCAAATAAGCAATTTGATTGCTTAGGTGTCGATGACAAGAAATTGAATATTCTTATCGAACATTTAAAATGATATTGCTAAATGCTTAAAGGTTTGCTTGAAAGACTCCTCTTGACATTGACATTTAAGATTTGGGCACTTAAACTTTGATGGGCTAAAATTGTTGAGTAAGAAAATAATGGTGAAATATGATTATCTTCCATTGATCATCTTAACCAATTATGTGAAGGATGTCTTCTAAGTAAGAATCTAAGGAAAAGCTTTCCAAAGGAAACTACATCAAGGGCTTTAGAGCCTCTAAAACTGTTAGGAATAGTCCTACATTGCTTAGAGACGGAACCTTGGGTGTCTTAGTGTCATATATATGTGAAAGTTCCTTTACTTATTAGTTTAAACTTTTGAAATAGAAACTTAACATGGTATCCATTCCTACGGATACTAGGCTGGCTTAAGTGTCCCATTTCCTACAAGAAAGAAAACGTTATCGGAGGTCCAAGTGGGTAGTCCGGTGACCACTCCAATGATCAAGTCAGTAACAGAGCACACAGTATAGAGCTTACGGAAAGAATGTAAGCTCTTTTGAGTGGGGGAAACCAGAGTATTCTCCCAGTAAAAATGAAAAAGTCAGTGATTATACCAGTGATCATCGAGTGTATATATAGAGTGTATACTTATAGTTGGAGCCAGATACATTGCTATGTGTTAGAATTGGATAAAGAAACTTATTTTCTTAGTAATCCCTAACTGATCATATCCTGCAATCGTAGGATGAAGATCCTACGGTCTAGATAAGTTACCACTATTGACTTTCCAGGTAGCTAATGAATGTCCACTTACGGAGGAGTCGGACGGAGTCCTACTGTAAGTCCAACTCCTATGACGTAGTATATATGGATTATCCCATCAGCATATGCTGCCAACTTGGAGACCTAGCACATACCCACCTGCATATGCTTCCTTTCACCATACGAAAGCATTCTAGAGGTGATACATGTATCAACATGTGTTGTCCTCCTATTATGACACGTGTATGGACATGCGTCGACCCCTGATTGATGGGCAAAATATGGTATCAACAGTTGCTCCTTGATTCTTTGGACTCATCATGTTAGAAGGAGCAATCCCAATACTCATGTTTATTTCGTTTGGCTCATGACATCGAGCTGCAAGAGTTTGAAGTCGTACTTCCCAAGTCAGACCTTGGCCTGAGCTGAGGTGTTGACCGCATGCCCCGAGTTGGAATAAATTGCATGTTCATTTCACGGCTAGATCCAACTCGACAGTGAAAACGGCTTTAATACGAGATACAAGTCGGGAGTGAAGCTGACCTTCAAGTCGTCAAACCTATCTTTTCCTATCCGAGATGTAAGGTGAGGACCTAAGGTAGGACTGATGTGATATTATTGGTCTCGATGGATAAGAGAATTGCAATGGCCAATTTTCTTTTTTCGAGGGAAACTCAAGAGATTTTTTTTATTCCCCCTGACACAATCTCATAATGGTGGGATCTGCGAAATTTGAAGTGTTGACCCCTAGATGGCTACCACGTGTGCCCCATGAGCACCCGTTTCTCAACACGACACCAAAATCGTACAACGCTGATGTTAGTTTGGAGACTCATCTCTCTTTTCTAATTTTAGAATTATATCCCTCCGAGATCTTCACTAATCAGAGTACAGAGACCAAACATCTTCCCTGACAAAGACGGCGATCAGAGGTGACAAGAAAGCTTTTTCCATAATGACATTCAAACTTTAACTCTTCCGAATCTAAGATTTGTTTGCTTGAAGAGGGATTTACATCGTCTCCTCCCAGTGGTTCTGGGAGGACGGTGGCAACCTTCTTCGGATGATTGCCACGTGGCTCTCGGTAAATCCAAGACCCACGTTCGAGTCGACACCCAGCCGACAAGCCAAGCCGACAGGGGGTGTCGGCTTGGACGTGGGTCTCGGATTTACCGAGAGCCACGTGGCAACCATCCAAGGAAGGTTGCCACCGTCCTCCCAGTGGTACTGGGAGGAGACGATGTGAATCCACTTGAAGAGAGGTTTAAAATGACCTTTGAGCAACATTCAAGAAATTATACTTTCGCGAACTCCAAGCATCCGAAGCCCGAAGTTCAGTCACTTTCTTCCTCTTCTTCATATTTGAGTCTGCAACTTAACTAGTAAGTTACTATCTCCTTTATTCTTTCTTTCATCTCTCTTCTTCCTTTAGTCTTTTATGTCTTGTATGTTCGATCATCCGGAGACTGTTTATTTTGACCCCACACCACTTATTTTTGGTTGGTCAAAGGAAGAGCAAATAGCTTTGAGTTTGGTGAGTGCCTGGGTGTTGTCAAGTTTATCAGTTGCCCCAGCTTTACCGGTGAGACCAGCCGTCTCTAGGGTTATGATCGCGAAATACTACCATTAAGAGAGAGAGAAAGAGAGACCCCTTGCCTTGCGTGAAAATGGTGATTGATGCTCCCTCTAATTCTTAAGAGTCTGTAGGTCTAGCTATCCCTTCCCCCAGCGAGATGGTAGCTGCTAGGATCACCTACGAGTTAAATGACCGTCAGATGTCACTTCTAGCCATCGAATTCAATGTCTCAGACCGGTATTACTACCGAATCCTCACCGACAAGGAACCTGCTTGTGCTCCCAGTATGAGTGATGTATGCCTGTACACCGAGTTCTTCAACTCTGGGTTCAAGTTGTCAATTCCCTTGGAAGCTGTTATGGCAGTGAAGTACTACAGACTGGCACCAGTCCAACTCTCGGTACACTCTTGGATGATGATCATCACCTTTATCATGTTCTTTCGCCGACTTAATAGGACGGCCTTAGTAGAGTTGTTTAGGTATATGTTTCTTCTCATCCAACAAGACCCCAAGAGTGAGAAAAAGTCTAGATGGTATTTCCTCAACAAACGGGCTGATGCCTACCCCATCTTGAGGCATAAAAGGTCCAAGATTCCCCCAGGGAAGAGAAAGTTCTTTTTCTTGAGCCATAAGGATGGGAAGAGGATGCCCCTAGTCAACATGAGTCACTTCCCTGACATCATGTGGTGAACATATGGCCCAAGTTGACCCCCTACTATAAAGAGAGTTACGACTTGGCCAAGGTAGGGGTGCCCATTGATGATAGCTTCCTTACGTCTCCCCTCCTCCAATGACTTGGCAACTTGGGAACGGGGTACATGTACGATGACAAGGCCCCTGCCCAGGTCATCGAGAGTGCCAAGGCAGGTCGGCTGACCCAGGTAAGATTGATGTAGTATGTATGTTTATTTGATTTGTCATCGATAAATTTGTTCTAATCCTTTATTTTTCTGATTTTGCAATAGGGAAGACGAGCCTTAATCAAGACGAGATTGAGAAATTACGACCTCAAAAGGGGTCGATGAAGATTGTTGCGGGTCCCCTAAGGCAGGGGAAAAAAGCAAAATGTACATCCTGTTCTTCTGTCATCAAGAACTTGGACAAGGAGACATGGTCCGAGGGAGAGGGAGATGGAACACAGGATCCCGCCAAGGCAAAGGAGAAGTCCTTGGTCACCCCAAAGCCCTTTACAAAGGTTGCCCCTCTCTAGCTCTGACTTCACAAGAGGGTATTGGCATGGCTTCAGCTACTCCTTCAGCAATGCAATCAACCACACCATCCATTTTGACCCCGACTTCTCAAATAGATGTCGAGGCAACTGTGGCCTCAAAGGAAGTGAGCTGTTTGGCTATAATTTCTCCTCCGTTAGTCGATCGTATAGCTCCTCCTAAAGGAACTAGGCCCTCCCATTCAGGCTCAAGTACGCCTGCTGTTGCTACTCCTCCACTGTTGACGAAGATGTTAGTTAGGGCTTGTTGGAAATCGCCGGTTGGGTTGGTCCGACCAAGAAAGGCATGGGAGCAAAGAGAGGGGAGCCTCTACCGTGGTTAGGTTCCCTCGCTACTCTAGTTTTTGGTATATGCGTTCCGGGAGTGTCCAATTCCCTTGAATCGTACTACCGGTTGTCCCGCCGGGAGTTTGTCGATTCTTTTGAGTAATATATCTGGAAATCCCTGCGGGTGATTCTTTCTCTTTATTAACATTGTTTCGAGCACAATTGGTATAGTGAAATTTCTAGTTGCAGTAATGTTGATAATTTATTCGGTGTCAGGGATATTCAGAGTTTTTTCTCCGATGACGCTTTTTTAGTTCGGGATAGTAATGGCAACAATTATTCTATATATTTGGATATTGAAAATGAGATTTTTGAGATTGACAACGATCCTTCTTTTCTGAGTGAACTAGAAAGTTTTGAGCAAGCAAATCGGTGTAGCTAAGTAGCGAAGTAAGCAAATCTGGTTGTTCGAGCTAAGTAAGCAGATCGGGCTAGGGAACCAAAGGCTGTTTACGTACTTGCTTACGAGTTAGATAGCCTAAATATATTAAAATAAATAGATTCAAAGACTTGAGAAGACTTGGGACCAGCTGGTCTGTATTTTGGTTCGTCTCATTAATGGAACAATAATCAATTTTAGCTCGAATGGTTTATAGGGGAACCCTACCTTCTCTGATCCATTCGACACGTGCAATTTCTTTTTCGTCGATTTTGAAATCTTTTCTACTAGGTAATATATTATCCTTATGCATGAAGATAATCAATTCGGTCGTTGTGGTCGGACTCTATTAAGGATTTCTGACCACATTCTCCATAGGGCCCTCTTATCTCTTCCTTCTCCGAGCTCGGAAAAACTGAATTGCGTGAAGTAGAGTTGTTGGGGCTTTCTTCGCATGCTGGGGCAAAGCAAAGGGCAGAGTTTCGAGTGATGGGCTGTCAAAGAGCAAAGAATCAAGTCACTCGAAGCTCCTCTGGTGCGCCCTAGCTGATTTACAATCAGCCTGCACAAGCTAATCTACGACCACCCTCATTAACCCCGAGGGCCCTGAGTCCCAATTCCCCTACTAGCTGAAGTGGTTTGTTACTAACTCGGCTATCTGTACGGAGTCTTTGGATATGGCTTACTAGCTATTGGAGGGGATCCAATTGTTGAAGGATACCGAGTTCCTCGAAAGTCAGGACGATGATGAGCTCATGAAGATAACCAAGACAAGCATCGTTAGTGTAAGTGTTGCTCTCAATTGCCTCTTTATCTTGTTCGTACAAGTTATTTCTTCTTGACACTTTATTTCTTTGTAGTTCATAAACTCCATAAAGGTCATCATGTACCACCACGTGGGTCTTCAAAGGAGACTTTAATTGTTTAAGAATAGATTGGAGGAAGCGGTGAAGGTCCGTAGAGTCTACTTGGAAAAGAACAAATCTTTGTCTGAGAAACTGCAGGCGGTCAAGAATAAGGCTATTGATAACTAGAAGAAGGCAGACTCTGAGAAGGCTCGACTGGAGTCTGAGTTGTTGGCCTAGAGGAAAAGAGCTGATGACCTCGTCTTGGAGTAGACTCGCTTAGAGTTTGAACCGTCTATAGAAAGGAAAGCAAAGGAAACGTCCAACTAACATGTTAAGTGTAAGACGAGTGAACGACACATGTAAAGAAATTAGTGAACAAACAAAATAATGTGTAAACATATGCATGCATTCAATTCATATCATTGGTCTGGCTTTAAGTTCGCAATGTGCTATAGAAAGGATTGGCGGTCACCGCACCTCTATACATGGGTGTATAAGCCCACTCAATGGATCAAACATCATTGTCGTCTACATCCACCCCACCATGGAATAGAGATAGAGCTAAAGTGTCCGGATCACACAACACTAATACTTCCCCTGATGCCCTACCCATACTAATACGTAAACCCCTGCTGGGGAGGGCTTACAAATTGGGCTTGTAACTAACTAATCCTAATGCCATCTAATGAATCCAAGGCCTCACCCCAACATCCCTCAATACGTCCATAAAGATAGAGCTAAGGCCCCCTGACAGAGTCAGAGACCACACGGTCCGAGACCACCTCCCCTGATGCCCTACGACGTAATAGTTCTGTTAAGATAATGACGATACGATGATGTCAGTGGGCAAGACTTGAGTAGAGATAGAGTTAGAGTCGGGTGACCAGGCTGAACCACAATGCCACGTCCTCCCACTGATGCTCCACTCGCATCCAGCACACTAACCACACACACAATCACATGTCTATTCCTAGTATCATTCTCATCATGTTATAAATAGACAGAAATAAATATGCATGAGCAGAATATAACAATAATATTGGATGACATGTGAGATGCACATTACAAGCATATGAGCATAAAATCGTTCATTGCATTGGGCAAATAAAATAAATAGTTTGTTATTATCTAATTAGTTTAGGTCTTGTTCCTTCACCTTTAACGATGTTTGATCTCCTTTAAGCTTTGTAAATCACTCTTGAACCACTTGAAAACCTAAAAAATTTATGGATTCTAAGTTAGGGTTCAAGTTTACCAAGCTATAGTACTCAAATCTAATATGGAGTCAAACAGTCTTTCACGGGGTGGTGTGGTCACAGGTGTGGCTGCACCTGTGGTCTCAGTTTTTGTGACCATAGGACGTGTGATCGATACGTATGGTCGAATATCAGGTGACTACACATGCGACCATACCTTCTCTGGGACCTTCCCGAGAGCATGTGGTCGATCATGTGATCCCCGTGTGGTCGACCCTAGCTGTGACCATACGAAGTTTGGTCAACTTTTATACTCAGTCCAACCCCTTCGTGATTCGATTCCTTGGTTTATCATTAGGGTCCTTCCTATGATCAATCTATGGTCATAATTTCATAATTTTTGTAAAGTTATTAGTCCTAGCCTATTCGCATGGTTTTCCTCTGAGATTTTCTCATGGAGTCTCATGATTGAGATCCTACTTTGATTCAACATCTCAATTTCAATGGAAGACGCTATTCTAAGTGTTATACTACTATAGAGAAAGATTCCATACCTTAAGTTTGTAGAGAACTAGAGCCTTATCTGCAACTCTTCCTCCTAGCATTCTTCTTTAAATCTCCTACTCTTTCTCCTTCTCTATCTCTCTCTTTTTCAATTTGGATTCTAAAATATGGGAGAGGCTATGGGACGTCCTTAATATAGAGAAAAACTCTCCATATAGGGTCTCACTCTAACTAGGAAAGAGATCCCTTAACTTAAGAAAGTTTTCAAAACTCAGAGTCGGTCATATCATCATGTGGTCGCACGTGTGGTAACATAATCCATCAACCACAAGTCCCAAATATGCGACCACCTGTTGTATTTTCGAGTGGTCTCATTTTTCTTAGGTGTGGTCAATCATACCAGCTTAGGTATGCGACCACACACTCCAAATTAACTGATTTTAGGTCGATTTACATACTTAGCCTTGTGATTTCTTTACGTACTTGGTCCACTTAATCCGGCCATAATAAGAAGACCTGACATGACATGGTAAGACCAGGTTAGTAGAGTATGGGTCTTACATGACGTTTTGAGAAATTATACCAGAGGTACCTCACGTTTCAAAAATCATACCAGCGGTACCTGACATTTTGAGAAATTACACCAGAGGTACCTAACATTTAAAAAACATTACTTTCGGGTACCTTCTATTTTTGTTATAAGACCCGCACTCCATGAACCCAATCTAAACCTCTATTTCATGTCGTAACAGATCTTCCAATCATAATTGGACCAGACGAGATGAGCGGATGACATTTAGGTAAGAAAAATGACCAAAATAGAGAAATAAATTTATACCCGTCTTATGATACCAGTCGATCAGTATGTCTGCGTGGGCAGACTAGTCAGATCCAGAAAAGAATCTATGTGGGTTCCGCTTACCAAATCTCAGCCCTAGAGACTTTTCTAACGTAGGAAAACTTTCCTAAACTCCATCCTAACCTGTTTAAGGACTCTTAAACCTCCTTAAACCTCTTTGATTGATTCTCACAAACCCTAGGGAGGAGAAGGAGATATAAAGAGGAGAAAGGAGTTGAGAAAGGTGGAAGAGGAGATTTCGTTGGACAAAGAACACCATAGTTCGTGAACCAACGATAAGTGCCTATACTTTTCTCTAAGTTAAGTGTTGTTGATGATTGATCAATACCATGTAAGGCTAGGTATTGATCCCTAGATTATTGTTAAACCCTAATTCGATTGACAAACCCTAGATTTGAACTCTAAACTAAGGTTTCTTAGAACGTAGGACTTGAATGGAAGATAAAACAAACTCTAACACATTGCTAATGCCTAGAATGCATAGGAGGAACCTTAGAAGTCATAATGGATGACCGACAAAAGACGAGCACCAAGTTGGCAGCCTTTCGGAGGCATACCGATCGACCATACATGTGGCACTAGGTGCAACCGGTACCTCTTGGGAAGCCTACCAACGTTGTCCGATCAATTATACCGGTTACGCTACTATACAGTGACCTATGATCGATATGTACAGAATGGGTTGGTTTTTGACCCAATTGATTTTCTACCAACGTAAAATATATGGAACTAATTCTAACTAAACCCTAACATCGTATAGGACCTTGTAATAGTGAGTTTGGATTCTATGACTCGGAACAAGCTAGCAATCAAGTGTTAGGTAAGGGAATTGGTCATAAACCCTAATTAATTAATAACAGTAAAACGTTGTTAATAACTATTATTTCTATGGAGTATTGCTTATGCATATTCACATGTCATCTTTACTTTCAGTTATTATATTTGTTCATGCATACTCGCTATGCTAGGATTGTGTGTTAGGCATGTGAACATTTTCGTTGTTGTGTGGACTGGAAAGGGCCTGGGGTCTTGGATCATTTCTCACACTGTGACCTTTTCTTATCGCTACTATCTTAGCATGTTTGGTGTGGGTATGGTATTAGGGGGAGGACGTGGCACTGTGGTCTCCAGCCTGGCTACCAGATTCGAGCCCTATCTCTATGCCATAGGGACATGCTAGGATAGGGCCTATTTTGATGATATATAGGATTGGTTAGTTGCAAGCCCAGTTTGCAAGCCTTCACCAATAGGGGCTTACGTATTAGTATGGGTAGGGTATTAGGGGAAGTATTGACTTTGTGTGATCCAGACACTTTAGCTCTATCTCTATTTTATGGTGGGTGTATATGGGACGATAGTGGTGTTTGATCCATTGGGCGGATTCACACACTCGTGCATAGAGGTGCGGTGGTAGCGAATCCTTTCTATAGCACATTGCAAACTTAAAACCTAGACCAAATTGTGAATGTTACTTATGCATATTGTTTGTTGCATTGTCTGATTTTCTTACTGAGCTAAGTTGTGAGTTCACCCTTGTGTACACACCGTTTTTAGATTTTGATGCAAGTTATACTGTGGAGGACTACGTGGATGCTCCAGTGTATGGAGGTGTTGCTGCTTTGAAAGTGCAAGCAGGGAAGGACGAGCATGACGCTTCATGCGAGTGCCCTTACTGCGTGTACCTCTAGGATAGTTTTAGTTTATTTTATTTATTTCTGTTGGATTTTATAAACAATGTAAAGATATTTTATTTACGTTTTGGTGTGGAGAATAATTGATTACTATATTTACAATGTAGAACACAGTTCATTTAATTTAAGACTTCCGCTGTATTTATTTATATTCTGATTATGGTTATGTGCATTTGTTTATATAAGTGGACATGGTCTTATTAAGATCCTGGTGTGAACCGTTGATTTAGTAGCGGTTCACTCACACTTCTGGTTCAGTCAAAATTGGGGTGTGACATTTGTACTTCCAAATTTACCCTATTTAACATAACTTTCTTGGTCCCCTTTGGTTCACGCTTTTAATATCCTGTTACCGCAACGACTCACCACTCTGATTCCCATGTGCTCATCACTGCCTTAATGGCCCACCCCCTTTCCTGCCCCTGTCCTCTCTTGTAACCCTTCCTCATTGGCGGTTGCTCATCACCAAGTCATAGATCTCAACTATGGTACACACCTCTGGTGAAAACTCCACACCCCAACTTGCTGCTTTTTCAATGGGTGTACCGATGATCAGACAACAAATAAGGGTAGTTCAATAAGAAACGATTAGTCCCTGAAAGTTTGACGTAGATCTAATGGTTACTTTGGAAGATGCCAACGTTAGATAGGGTTATTGTTGGAAATATGAGAAGAGGTACCTCTAGTATAATTTTTGAAATGTGAGGTACCTCTAGTATAATTTCTTAAAACGTCGGGTACCTCTGGTGTAAATTACCCAAAAGAAAAATAGAACTGTTCTTAATATAGCTCGAAGCATGATGAAAAGTAAGGTATGCCCAAGGAATTTTAGGCTGAAACTGTTAATTGTGCGATTTATTTATTCAACTATTGTCCCACTAAAAGTATGTGGAATAAAAACACCACAAGAAGCATGGAGCGGATGAAATCTAGGTGTTTCACACCTAAAGGTGTTTGGAAGCATTGATTATGCTCATGTGCCACATCAAAAGATATCCAAGTTAGATGATAGAAGTAAAAAGTATGTTTTCATTGTTTATGACTCATGCTTAAAAGGCTATAAGCTATATACTCGAAGTAACAGAAAAATCATCACTGATAGAGATGTTAAATTTGATAGAATTAATATGAGATTAGAATACTCAAGAAGACGATTATGATTTCTTACCCCTCTTTGAAGTAGAAGAGCAAGGAGTTCGAGAGCTACAATTGCCAACTACGCCGCTGCCATCACCATTACTAGTTGCTCATAAAGACACTTCACCTTCATCAGAAGAGAGCTCAAGTGAAAGGCCACTATTTGAAGGAATATATAAGAAATTTATGAAGAAATTGAAAATCAAGATAATCTCACTTTTTTTTGTTTCTTTACCTATTGTGAGCCTATAGGTTTTGAAGATGTGGTGCAAAGCAAGAAGTGGAGAAATGCTATGGATGAAGAAATCAAGGCGATCGAGAAGAATGACACATTGAAGCTAACAACTATACCGAAAGGGAAAAAGGATTGGAGTGAAATGGGTGTACTAGGTAAAGAAAAATGCCAAGGGAGAAGTAGGGAGATACAAAGCAAGGTTAGTCGCCAAAGACTATAAGCAAGTCACAACATTGACTATGATGAGATATTTTCTCCCGTTGCTCGTTTAGAAATTATAAAATTGATAATTTTTTAGGACTTATAATAATTGAAAGATATATCAAATGGATGTTAAATCTACATTCTTAAATGGCTTTCTTGAAGAAATAACTTATGTAGAGCATCCCATGTGATCTGAAGTGAACGGGCATGAAAATAAAGTGTTGAAATTGAAAAATGGCTTAAATGGCTTAAAACAAGCACCAAGGGCATGCAATAGTAGAATTGATAAATACTCCAAGAGAATAATTTTAGCAAGTGCCCAAATGAGCATGCCCTCTACACTAAGATGAATGAAAATGAAGATATGTTGCTGATATGCTTGTATGTAGATGATTTGATCTTCACAAAAAGTAATCCAAAAATATTTGAAGAGTTCAAGAAAGAAATGACTCATGATTTTGAGATGACGGATATTGGACTTATGTCATACTACCTTGGAATTGAAATAAAACAAATGAAAAATGGGATTTTCATTTTTCAAGAAGGATTTGCAAAAGAAATGCTTAAGAAATTCATGATGAATGATTGCAAGCTGATCAATACAGTCATAGAGATTAAAATCATGTTGTTAGAGGATGAAGATGAAGAAATGGTAAATCCAACACTTTTTAAGAGTTTAGATGGATGTCTATGCTATTTGACATGCACAAGACCCGATATTCTCTATGGAGTTGGATTTGTTCATCGCTATATGGAGGCACGAACTATTACACATTTGAAGATGATCAAGAGGATTCTGCGCTACATCAAAGGTACATTTAATTTTGGTCTATTTTATTCTTCTTCTAATGATTTCTAGCTTGTTGGATACAGTGAGAGCGATTGGGCTAGCTATTTAGATGATAGAAAAAGCAAAATAAGTTTTGTATTCTTTAGGGGAGATGCTGCATTCACATGGTTTTCAAAGAAGCAACTAATTGTGACACTTTCCTTATGAAGCTGAGTATGTAGCTACCATTTCACGTATTTGTCATGTAATTTATCTTAGATGGTTGTTGGAGAAGTTCAAAATGCCATAACAAAAAGCAACAGAGATCTTTATAGATAACAAATCTACAATTGCAATGGCAAAAAATCCGGTATTCTATGATCAAAGCAAGCATATTGACACAAGGTATCACTTTATAAGAGAAAGCATTGCGAAAGGAGAATTATAATTGAAACATGCGAGGACTTGGTATCAAATATAAGACATCTCACAAAGCCTCTTAAGTTTGAAGATTTTCGAAAGTTGAGGTGTCCACTTGGAGTTACAAAAATTCAAGTTAAGGGGGGATGTTGAAATTATAAACCTAAATTTTGGATTAAAGTATAATTTTCAAAAATATAAGAAAAAATTTATAAATTGTATAAGATTGTAATTATCTAGAAGAGTTGTGGAGGATTCCAAAATCTAAAAAAGTCTAAAGGAAGATTGTAAAAGTAGTGTTTAGAATTATCTTAAGAAGTGTGTAGAAATATCTTGTAGAAGTGTGTAGAAGAGAAATGTGTAGAGAGTAGCTAGAAGTTTCCTTAGAAGCCTATAAAAGGAGGTCTCTTCTAACAATTTTGGAACAACCCAAGTTAGATATTCAAATTAGTAAAGTTTCTTTTTGAGTGTTTCTCCACATTTCTCCTCTTCTACTTCACCTCATTCACATACCTCATCTTCTAACAATAGACTTATTCGAAGACATTTTGTATTTTTCTTTGTTCAGATTGGGAATGCTAGTTTCTTTTCTCGACAAATATATGCTATCCTAATGACATTTTCTGTGAAGAAATTTTTTGTTCAAATTCTCATAGAACATAATAATTACAACAATACATGGCATCACTTTCAGAACATGCACATGAGGCATAAAAAGTAAACTATGGGGTTAGCTATCTTATCCTGTTTTAGAGTTTCATTCTAGCTAGCCCTTTCTTTATTTGAATAAAAATTAGGAAAAATTTCATGCACTTCCCCTGAGGTTTTGGGTAACGGTAAAAGTCCTCCATTGTTGTCGTTAATGACACAAACCTCCACTTATTTGGTCGTTAATGACACAAACCTCCAATTATTTGGTAGGTGAGTATCAAAAGACCCTGATCTGTTAGATGTTGACGTCTCTTCCAATATAATTCTTAATGTCAAGAATACCTTTGGATATTCAAAATAAAAAAAAGGATCGTGCTTGCCTCCATGCAAACTTAAGTGCAAGAATCGATTTGGAGAAGATAAACCAATGAATTTTAGGCCTCAGATCCGGCACATTCTTGGACTTTCTGGCCGATTAGCTCCATTAGATTTGTTCCTCAACTCAAAACAAAGCTCCTCTCCAAAAATCATCCAATTTGGGAGTTGAGTTGAGCAAACCGAACCTTAAGAAGCCCTTTTTCTTCTCTTTCTCTTCTTTTCTCCTTCTTCGTTCCTTCTTCTTCTGTCGGTTATAACTGATGAGGTTTTAGAGTGCCTGGAGAGGCGGTAAGACAGCCGTAAAGGTCAAGATGAAAACCTTCATGGGTTTCCAGCGATTGGCCAGGATCTCTGGCTGTGGTTCCTCATCCAGATGGTGGTGCCGTGGTGGTTGTGGCGAACTGGGGATGGTAGTCCTTGGAGCTGCGATTGCTGCCCAAATGTTATCGCATATGATTGAGATCCAAATAATCGAAATCAACAAAATGTATTATTTGGATCTTTGCCAGAATCAATGAAATATGATATGGATCTTGGCCGGAGAAGATTAATCCGCTCTCTGAAGAATGAAATTCCAAGATGTTTATTCTGTCACCTCTCCCTCTGAAGCTCAGTAATGAAAATGGGACTCTCGTCTTTCTACTTGTTAATTTCGTGCTCGAGAAGCTTCGTAGCTTTCCCAAGAGTATTCCTTCTTTCTTTTGTCCCCAGTCTCTTCAATGAAGTATGATATTGATGTTGTCCCCGTGTATCCTCTTTCTTTCTTTAATTTTCCTCAGGGTTTTGAAGTTCGTTGTCTTTTTTAAATTGAGGGCATTCACATCTTCTGATGAGAAAGAAATAAAAATATCTGAAAGAGGTGGGACGCAAGTTTCAAATTCAACAATGATATGAAGTTTGGTTCTCTTAGCATGGTAATGGTTTCCTTCAAACAATTTGTTTTTCTTTCAATTTATATAGATACAATTACCGGATTTCCATGATCAGAGTTGCATCAAGTAAGGCTGAGCCCCTATTTTCCCTATTTTCCCATCTCTTCTGAGGCTGAAAGTGTTATTTAGTTCCCTACCAAGACGACATAGTGTTGGTCCACGAATATCCTGTTGAACCTGCGGACAGAACCCAGATTTCAGCCACGGTTAGGACTGAGGAGGGAGATACTCCCCTGCTGCTTCCCTTTCCCTTTTCTCTCTCCTCCGTCCTCTGTTCATACTTTATACTTATTCTCTCTCTTCTCCCCTTGAGGAAAAGAGGGAGCAGAGCAAGACAGTAGACTCTATGAAGATGAAGTTGAAGAAGATTAATTTGTAGAGAGTGACCTTTATACTAGTGAACCTAGTTGGGATCAAGAAGAAGAAAAGAAGACATGTTTAAAAAGGAAGATGTTGGTGAATTTAATAGGAGGGTAAAATTATCAGTTTTTTCCATTAGTCATCTTAACAATGTGGGGAGCGATTTTCATTAACGATCACAATGGGGTGATTGCCATTATTTTAAATTTTTAAGGAGTTGCATGAAATTTTCCTTTAAAAATTATATACAATTATAGTGGAGGGGATTGTATAATTTCCTTATAATAAAATTAGGCAAAATGATCTCTCTGCAACCTACATAGGAAGGGGTTCCGGTACAACTCACTTTTATTGGGCCATGTTAATTGATGATATTGCTATTCTGACTATTGGATAGAGAACACATTGTTTAGATTAACCACGTGTCAATTTTCAGCTTAATTCAATAAAATATAGCCCCATGTGTTGGTAAATATCTTCTTGTGTGTCGATTCATGCTTACAGTACTCAGGCCATTACTGTACACTCTTTCGTATCCTGATTTTTCAAAACTTTAGTTTCCACTTGGAAAATTCTATTTGGATTCAAATTTGATATGTGAAAGGGATAATGAGGTCTACTTGTTCATAAAATTTAGTCCCCAACTGAACTGCCAAATGACAGATTTGGGCAGCAAGATCCTCTTCCCAGGTGGGTCGCACAAGAAACAATAGCCCTTTGTCTAAAAGCCAACTATTATATTTTCTTATGACCCTTTCTCTGCATTTTACATTTTATGGCAAGCTTCATTAATATAGGGAATGAATATAACCTCCCACTTGAACAATTGTGTCATGATGGCTCTAATTGATTGCAAGGGAAATTCAAAAGAACGGAAATGAAATTTTTTACTTAGAAAGGAAACTTTCATATTTATTACAGTATGTGCTATCAAATGACTATGGAATGATTCCAAATAATTCTATATTTAGTAATTAACTGACACTTCACTTTGCATTTAAATCTCTAGCATTTAAAAAGTAAACTAAATTTTACATCTAATAATTATCACTGTGATCCAGACAATGTGAGTTGGCGTTCTTGCAATTCAGAAAATATTGACTTTACAGAGGATGATGGTGGACTAATTATGGTTAGAAATTTAAACATTTTATACAATCGTGTTGTGTTATACCTATACAAGTTTTCTTTTTAAATTTAAAAATTCCAGTTCCTCTCCCTTTTAATTTCCCTTGCAATCAAACTAAGTAGATGTTGTATACTAAAAAATGGGAAATTTTTTAAGATAGTAGAAAAAGGACAGGTTAATCTCCCATAAAAAAAATATGTTTAGGTATGAAAAAGTTTAATTCTTTTTTAAAGCTTGCATCTTTGTATTATGAGACTAGCATGTGATACCTTTAAAAATTCCTTGAGATAAGTTTACAATGTTAGGGTAATCAATACTCTAGTTGACCAACCTAGGAAATCGATGGAGAACGATATGGTCATCAAAGAATCTAGATGATGTAAGTTAAGCTTTCTGTTGCTCATAAATTTTGTGTTTCTGCAATTGTTGTGCATGAGCCAGCTCAATTATCATGGGTTTGCTGCCAATTCTAGAGATAGTGATGCTTAGCCATTTCATATTGACTTCTTGGTCTTTATCACTAAAATCTGAACTAATGGCTGGTTGAAAAAAAAAATTGTTGGGATAAACATGTTGCTTGCAGTTCTACTTGATATTGGTGGAATAAGTTCTAATGTTGTCATCTGTTGACTCTCTTTTTATATCGAAGGTTCTGCCATTTTGGGAGTTCAACCTTGAAGGGTTGAGAGAAAGTTTGCCTTCTCCACTCTACAATTTAAAGCATTTAACAGTTCAAACAGATTTGAGGAACTTCGCACTACTTGGTTTAGCTTGCTTGTTGAGGAGCTCTCCTAACCTTGAGGCTTTTTCCATAGATTTTTTTTGTTATTCTGTTTTTACATTGGTAAGGAAATTAACTCTAGTTTATTGCGTCTTATATTCAATACTATTTATAAATGGCTTATAGCTAATTGAATAGTTTCTGGTGTGGCTTTGTAGGAACATTCTGATGCTGTCATTCGCGATGAGTATAGGCGTATTCCTGAGCTTAATGAGAGTGAATTTTGTGAGTCACAATTGCTTCTCTTTCCTTGTTTAACTCATCTCGAGAAAGTTGAGATCAATGGATTTGGTGGACGAAAACGAGAAATGGAGCTAGTTAAATATTTGCTCCAGAAATCGTTTCTTTTGAATGAAATGGTTATAATACATGAGAAATGCCATAATGATGAGTTGGAGTTCTTAAAGGTAAAGTTGGAAAATATTCAAAAGTTAATAGCTCTCCCAAGAGCTTGTCCATATGTTGAGATAAAATTTTTATAGGACATCCCGATTTTGTGTATGTGTGTGTGTGTGTAGAAACTGTTTAAATCTAGCTAGGGTACATATTACTTCTACAGTGATGTAATTTTGTATATTGCTAGACCTTAACTTTGTCAATGCTCAACTTTTTTTTTTTTTTTTTTTTTTTTTTTCAAGAAATGGATCTTATGTTCCGAATTTTATGTAGAGTATAATCACAATTTATGACCTAAGTGGGACCATTGCAAACTGGATAGGTATGAAAGGTTCATTTTGAAACTCTAGGAATTTTCCTGTGCTTGTAGATATGGATTCTGAAACTTTAGATTTACTTCTCATGGTTTTCAAGGCCCATATGTCGGTGTACATAGGTGGATTGTAGCATAATTGGCTTTCAAACTTCGTAATTGAGTTGTTCCTAGTGTTAGTATTCCCCAAGAAAAGATGGTTTTCTTTTTTCAGATTGATATTATGGCTTATGCATTATTGGCACCACCCAACCCTTTTAGTTTGATGATAGAAATAAATTGAATGATCTGGCCTTTTATCAGGACACCCCACCACATTGTCACCTTTTAATGCCAAAACTATCCTTATGGATATTGATTCTAGATTTACAAAAAAAGAAGAAGAAAAAAAAAAGCCTATTGACTCTGAGTTAAATCATACACTCAAATAAGTAACATGAAATCGTGTTTATCAACAACCCATCTATGGCTGAGATTTAGTGGAAAGCTTGGCGTTGATAGCATATTTTGCATGACTAATTAGAGAGTGGCATATGTTTGTCCGTATGTCATGATGGGGGGGGATGACATGTATCCTGACAGATGTCGCCACCAGGGCGCTCCGTGACGGGAGAGGAAACATGTGTGGGTTCGCACGTGTTAAGTCTTTAAGTCGGTCCCCATAGTGCTAGGAGGACTCCTATTAGGTTACGGTGTGGAGAGTTGGACTTGGTCTAGGTCTCTCCTTCCTCAAAGAGTGCACGTGGTGACCTGAAAGGTTGGAGACGACGACTTCACCCCGTTGTAGGATCTTCATCCTACGGTAATGGGGGATAATCAGATTGACTCTAACAGGGTCATACACTCCTAGTCCAATGCTATCACTAGATGGCGTATCTAGTTCTAACTACAGGTGTGTCTTCTATATATACACTTGATGGTCATAGGTAACAGGATCTGATTTCTACTCCTTTTGAGAATACTCAGGGAACTCTTCTCTCTAAGGAGCTTATTATCTTCTCGTAAGCTCCATACTAATTTCCTTGTTACTGACTTGATCGTCAAAGTGAACACCGGACGTCACCGTCTGGCTCCGATAACCTTCATCTTTCTTGCAAGAGGCGGGACACATCAGCCAGCCCAGCTTCAGCAGCAATACTCGGCAACTTTATGTTAGACTTTGTGTTGTCATTGTTGACAACTTGGCTGATGTGACAGTGTTTGTAAGCATTCAGTCTGAGAAATGAGGAGAGAGAATGTCAGTGCAGGAGAGAGAGTGTCAGTGCAGTGGCACAGATGTGACAACTTTGCTTGTGTGTTCTACAATGTTCTACATGTGTTTCAGATGACTTGTAGCGTGTTGAATGGTATTCTACACTGAATTTGATGAGAGAGACTGACTGTGGGCCCCACTGGTAGTGTGGCAGTGTTTCCATTGGTCTGGCAGTGTTTCTAAAGGTCTAGCAGTGTTACTGATGATGTGACAGTGTCTCTAATGAAGTGGCAGAGTTTCTAATATATGATGGCACTTCTTGGCAGTGTTGCGGCATCTTAAAGCATTACATGAAAAAAGAAGATGTAGAGAGAGAATGAGGAGAGAGAAACTAGAAAGAGAAAGAGGAGAGACTGTGGGTGGGACCCATGGTTGTGGTGGCAAGGTGACATGTCAACACGGCAGCCCACGGCACTTGGCATGCATGCATGCAAAGTTTCAAGTCCAAATTCCTAAGTTTTATAGACTTTTAACTTTGGCCTATTTTTGATAGGTCCCACAGTAGATTCATGGAGATCCGGCATTGGAAAGATGTAGAGCGTCGAGTCAGCTTTCCAACACAACTTGAATCGCTCAATTCTGACTTCGGATGAGGGAGATATCGCGATTCTCGTCGAAACAGTCAAAAATGGCAAAAAATCAAGCTCTCGGTGAGTTTGTATACAGGGAAAACTGTATAGTTTTCATATACTCCAGGGGCCTCTTTGAAATTATCAAAAGATAAAGGATGGCACGGCAATTATCCTTAACTAAAAAAGAAACCATTTGGATGGCATCTAGTGAGCCACGCGTGTCAGATTCAGATCTGACGGATCACAAATAAGCGGGCTAGGGTGTATTGGAGCCGACGCGTTGCGATTCCATCGTGCGCCTTCTGATTGGTTGGATGCTGGTTATTACAATGGTCTCTATTGCATGGAGTACTAGGATTGATTCCGTGTGGCGCATGCGCGGTATTACGGCGGATCAGATCCAGATCTAGCGGTTCACTTGATCTCCGATCGCGCTTGACGTGATTTATCCAAATCCAAAGGTCGGAATCAAATCCCTCCTTTTAAAGGCTTATCCGATGGCCATATATAAAGATCCTTCTTTGTCCAATGGGAACTTGACAGCGCAAAAGGCGGCGCCACTAAAGTGTAGAGCGGGTGCATTGTATGGCTCCGAAAGATTCTATTTTGAATTTTCTGATTGGCCGAACTTCAAATCGACATAACTTCTTCATCCGAACTCCAAATTGGTCCGTTCAAGTTGCAGTTTCCATATTTTTGGATTCTCTACCTATTCGGCGCCATTGGTATTCAAAAAAACGAAGAGAAAAATTGAAAATAGGGTTTTGAAGGGAGACAGAAGGATTTTTAGGGTTTTGTGCCCTGTGGGAGTGATCAATCACCAACTACCTCTTCTCTGTGCATTAATGGAGTGCTAAATCCCTATGAGAGGTCAGTAGAGCATTTATGTTTACATTCATGGTGATTATGGGTTGTGTGGAAGAGATTAGAAGCCTGTGAGCGAGGTGTGCTCTGTAAAAAGAGCTTTATCATCATTGAAGGCTGTTAGAGAGTACCTGAGGGTAGTGTGAAGCTTCAGAGATATCGATGGCCATTCGAAAGCAGTTGTGAGGTTTTTTCAATTTCCTATGTATTTGTTGCTTTCAATATATTGTATGCTAGCGTAGGTGAAAATTATTGAATACCTAGCTAGTGGGGGAAAAATTGTAAGGCATAATTATAAGCCTAAAAAATTGTTATTTGCTTCTCGTGGGTGCGAGTTAAGCGTGGTGTGTTCAGTGGGTGCTGGACACTGGCTGTTAAGCCTGAATCTTAGCGTTGGTGCGCCCTCTCAGTTTTATGCTGGGAAAACCTAGGGTTAATATCATTGTCTTGTTAGAGACTAAAAGTTGAGTGTTAAGTAAATACGGAGCCCGTTGGGCATTAGTCCGTGGAGTAGCCATCACACACTGTGTTGGTGAACCACGTAATATCTCTGTGTTCATTGTTTTATCTTTCTGGTATATTTGGGAGTGCGTGGAATGGTTTACAGGATGGGTGTGCAAATCTGGTAGACCTGGCCACTGAGTGGTAGCGAGGTAGATTTGCATGCGCTTGTGTGTATGTGAAAAGTTAGGTCTCCATCAGCTCTGGGCAACAGTGAATAATTAGGAAGAATTTTCAGACATTGATTCACCCCCCCTCTCAGTGTCATATCAATTTCATCACTTTAGTTGTCTCAAGAGGTTCTTTCTCACCGAAACCAGCATTTCTTAAGAAATCCTAGATGACATTGGTGGTTTGCTGGAGCTTGAGCAGGTTGCAATCACTAGAATTGATTCAATGGAGTAGTTTGCAAAGTTTAGGTTACTTGAACAAACTGAAAGTTCTTGACCGCAACTAAACTAGGTTAGAAGGAATCTTCAAAAGCTAAGTTCTCCGCTTCACCAGTGTCTCTGTAGCTGCCTTAAATGGCCCATCAAATGCTCCATAAACAAATCGAACAAGGCGAGAGGGGTTGCATTATGGGAAAGGCAGTTTTTGCATTATTGGTTCTATGTGAAAGGAGAAATTGGACAAAGGAGAAGGAAGTTGCACTGTGCTTTCTATGGTTTTCGATGAAAGAAGTGGCAGTGGTGTAAACAGTGAAGATGGCACCTCCATATCTGGTTATGTTTCGGGTATAGGTGCTTCATCCCTTGTTATGGGGTTTCAGTTTTTGGTTGGAGGCAGATGAAATTCCCTAGGATTATGATCAGCCTTCTAGGCTACTCTTCCAGAGAAAGAAGAGGGGATTGAGTAATAATTAGGGGATGTGTTTTGTATGCCTATGCCTGAAACCCGAATCAATAAAGAGTTCTTGGATTCTGACGGGTTTAGTGGTTGGTTTATGCCATGTTCACCGTGTTGGACTTTATGTTGTCATTGTTGGCAACTTGACTGATGTGATAGTGTCTGTAAGCATATAAACAAAGAAATGAGGAGAGAGAATGTCAGTGTAGGAGAGAGAGTGTCAGTGCAATGGCAAAGATGGAGCAACCTCGCATGTGTGTTCTACAGTGTTCTACATGTGTTTCAGATGGCTTGTAGCGAGTTAAATGACATTCTACATCAAGTTTGATGAGAGAGAATAACTGTGGATCCCACTGGTGATGTGGTCGAGTTTCTGATGATGCGACAGTGTTCCTGAAGCTTTTCTGATTATGTTCATGTTTCTTGTGTCTTTGGTGTTGTGGCATTGAAGAGAGAAATTCAAGAGAGAGAAAAAAAAGAGAGAATCAAAAGAGAGAGAAAAAAGAGAGAGAAAAAATATGAGTGGGACCCACAAGTGTGGTGGCAAGGTGACATGCCAACATGGCAGCCCACGGCACTTGGCATGCATGCACGCAACGTTTGAAGTCCAAAGTCCTATGTTTTATAGACTTTTAACTGTGGGTCTATTCTTGGTGGGTCTCGCAATAGTTTCATGGAAATCCGACAGTGGAAAGATGTAGACCGTCGAGTTATCTTTCCAACGCAACTTGAATCACTCAATTCCAACGTCGTATGAGAGAGATATCGCGATTCTCGTCGAAACGGTCGAAAAATGGCAAAAATAGGAACTCTAGGTGAGTATATGTGTTACGGGGAAAACCGTATAGTTTTACTATAGTTGAGGGACCTCTTTGCAATTATTAAAAGTTAATGGATTCAGCCTCAATTATCATAAATAGCTAAAGATTCTATTTGGACGGCTGAGAGAGAGCCGCGTCTGTCAGATCCGCATCTGACGGATCACAAAAATGCGGGATCCAGTGGGTTACGTCAGACGGAATTTGATTCCATCGCGAGGCATTTCATTGGCCTGATGTAGATTAATATGGTGGTCAATGTTTCGCGGACTCGGCGCCTTGATTCCGTGTGGCGCACGCGCAGTACAACAGCAGGTGGATCCTGATCTAAAGGCCTAGAATGAAGCGGATTTTCGGAGGCGTGATTTATTTGAATCCGACGGACAATGGGCTATCCCGCCTTTTTAAGGTTATCTAACGGCTGAAATCATAGATTCTATCTCAGCCAATGGCTATTCGACAACGCATAGGCGGACGGCGATTCCGTGCAGCGCGGGTGCACGGTATGACTTCAAAAGACTCTTTCCTTATTTCTGACTGGTGGAACTTCAAACCAACATAACTTCTTCATCCGAGCTCCAAATCGGTCCGTTCAAGTTGCAGTTTCCATATTTTTGGATGCTCTATCTATTGGGTGTCGTTGGGAGTCGAATTAGGGTGGAGAAAAATCAAAAATAGGATTTTGAAGATTAACAAAGGGTTTTTCTAAGGTTTCGTATTTGTGGGAGTGATCAATCACCAACGACCTCTTCTCTGTGCATCAATGGAGTGCTAAATCCCTATGAGAGGTTAGTAGAGCTTTTATTTTTATATTCATGGTGATTATGGGTTATGTGGAAGAGATTAGAAGCCTGTGAGCAAGGTGCGCTCTGTGAATCGATCTCTATCATCATTGAAGACTGTTAGAGAGTACCTGAGGGCAGTGTGAAGCTTCAGAGAGATTGTTGGCCATTCGAAAGCATTGTTTGTGAGATTCTCAATTCCTTATCTATTTATGCTTTCAATTTATTGTATGCTAGCGCATGTGCAAATTGTTGAATACCTAGTTAGTGGGGGAAAATCGTAAGGCAAATTTTTAAGCCTAAAAAATTTGTTATTTGCTTCCCGTGGATGCGGATTAAGCGTGGTGTGCAGCGTGTGCTGAACACTGGTACTTGATACCTGAATTCTTGGCACATGTGTGCCCTCCTAGTTTTATGCTGGGTAAATTGGGTGTATGTACTCCCTATTGTGTAGACAGCAAAAAGAAGTGTATTGAGTATATACGGAGCCCGTTGGACATTACTCCGTGGACTAGCCATCACACACTGTGTTGGTAAACCACGTATATCCCGTGTTGTGGACTGTCTTTAGTTTCCTATATATTTTGGAGTACGTGGAATGGCTTGCAGGATGAATGTGCAAATCTGGTAGACCTGACCACTGAGTGGTAGCGAGGTAGATTTGCATACGCTTGTGTGTGTGTAAAAGAATATATCTCCATCAGCTCTGGGAAGTAGTAAATAATCAGGAAAAAGTTTCAGACACTGATTCACCCCCTCTCTCAGTGTCATATCAAGTTCATCACACCGGTCATGGAGGAACCCTAACTAAGTTGTTCTTTTGATTTGGCGAAGGAGGAGAGGAAATATTCCTTCTCATGATTTTCTATTAATATTATCATTAATAGAAAAGGGAAGGTTAAATTGTCAATTCCATTTTATTTTTAACTGTCAATAGAGTGGGAGCCATTGTAGTTGTTTGAAACTGTCAGCAGAAAGGGGAGTGATTGTAGTTGTTTGAAACTTTAGAATAAGGCTTGGAATTATGACTAAGTTCGGGGGAGGTACCAGTAATTTTGATATTATGGCTTGTGTATTATTCCATTATTGGCACCATCATTTTAGTTTGATGGGAAAAAAGAATTTTAGTGGTCTTATGTTTTATACCCTAACTCATTGTGCCATATGGGATGATAACGTGTCAATTCTTATTATTGGATGGCTAGTTCATGCATTGGATTAGTCAAATATTATAGATTCTAGGGAAATTTTCACCCATCTAGGTTTACACTATTTCTCATCCCCCATTCTCGCCTATACTGTCACTAAACTCCTTTAATTTGAAACATAAGGTATCAGTCAAACCCTATCCGTTAGGACAAGTATCCATTAGACATGTCCGTTACGATAGGTTCATTAGATGTTGATTTGTCTCGTCAATTAAGATTTTAATAAGGCCATATTACCCTTACACACTTGAAGAGTTAAATTTTTGTCCTTTTAAAACTTAACAAAAGATGACGGAAAGTTCCTACGTTTTATAATCAGTATAAACAAAATCCCTGCTAAAGATGGACATGGCTTATGTTAGCGATATTAAATTTTTTAAAATTTCTTTTTTCATACTGGGTGAAAAGTTAAAAAATTTCTCCCGTCTACCATTGGGTATTGGGACACTATGGTCTAAAGTATCTCACCTCACAAAAACACAAAACCCTCATCCTCCTATATATTGAAGTTTTCATAATGCTTCTCTCATCCCATCATGAGTCACGATGATTCTCATCCTTTTCATGCTTTAGAGACCACTCCCTTAGAGAATCCTTCCCCTAGTTCAGATTATACTTTTCTTGTAGTTTTGGAGAGACTATGTGAACAAGGTCATTCGGTGAGATGCAACCACCATTTGATTTTCCTTTTTTATCAGATGTATCCTGCAATCTGTGCAGCAATTAGTTGTGTTTCTTTTTGGGGAAAATATCTGTCACACCCCCTGTAGTATGGCTTAATCTCACTTACCCGCCTTTATTTGAGATTATAAGCATAACACCATTTAAAGACACCCAAACCTTATCTAGAGTCTAGACTCATAGAATAATTAAAAGATATTTTTACCCTTAATACTATTCATGGGCAGCAGCTTGAAGAACATTGACTTGATCATGGAGGACCTTGATGTACTCGATAGCTCCGTAGAGCACAGATGCTGTATCAGTCTGCGAACAAGGATTTGATGAACTTGATATGACATTGAGAGGGGGGTGGGGGTGAATCAGTGTCTGATATTTATTGCTGCCCAGAGCTGATGGAGACCTAACTTTTCACACACACATAAGCGCATGCAAATCTACCTCGCTACCACTCAGTGGCCAGGTCTACCAGATTTGTACACTCATCCTGTAAGTCATTTCACGCATTCCAAAATATAACAAAAAATAAAACAATGGACATAGGGATATTACGTGGTTCACCAACACAGTGTGTGATGGCTAGTTCACAGAGTAATGCCCAACAGGTTCCATATTTACTCAACACTCAACTTTTAGTCTTTTACAAGATAAGGATACTAACCCTAGGTTTTCCGAACATAAAAATGAGAGGGCGCAACAACGCCAAGATTCAGGCTACAACAGCTAGTGTCCAGCACCCACTGAACACACCACGCTTAACTCGCACCCACGATAAGCAAATAACAATTTTTTAGGCTTATAATTATGTCTTACAATTTTTCCCCTACTAGCTAGGTATTCAATAATTTTCACCTACGCTAGCATACAATATATTGAAAGCAACAAATAGATATGGAATTGAAAAACCTCACAACTGCTTTTGAATGGCCAACAATATCTCTAAAGCTTCACATTACTCTCAGGTACTCTCCAATAGCCTTCAATGATGATAGAGATCAATTCACAGAGCACACCTCATTCACAGGCTTCTAATCTCTTCCACACAACCCATAATCACCATGAATATAAAAATAAAAGCTATACTGACCTCTCACAGGGATTTAGTACTCCATTGATGCACAAAGAAGAGGTAGTTGGTGATTGATCACTCCCACAGGGCATAAAACCCTAGAAAACTTTCTGTCTGCCTTCAAAACGTTTTTTTCAATTTTTCTCTATGTTTTTATGACTCCAATGAGAATCGCGATATCTCTCTCATCTGAAATTGGAATTGAGCGATTCAAATTGCGTTAGGAAGCTAACTCGACGCCCTATGTCTTTCCAATGTCGGATCTCCATGAATCTGCTGCGAGACCCACCAAAATTAGGCCCAATGTTAAAAGTCTATATAACATAAGAATTTGGACTTGAAACTTTGCGTGCGTGCATGCATGCCAAGTGCCGTGGGCTGCCGTGTTGGCATGTCACCTTGCCACCACATCTATGGATCTCACTCACATTTTTTCTCTCCTTTTTCTCTCTCCAGTTTCTCTCTCTATAGTCTCTCTCTTTAATCTCTCTTCAATTTCTCATGCCTCAACACAAGAAACACTACAACACTACTAGAACCGCCGTCACATATCAGACACCCTGCCACACCACCAGTGGGGCCCACAGATGATCTCTTTCATTAAATTCAATGTAGTATACCATTTAACTCGCTGTAAGCCATTTGAAACACACTATAAGAGATGTAGAACGCTGTAAAGTATAACTACAAGGTTGCTTCAGTTTTGCCACTGCACAGACACTCTCTCTCCTGCACTAACATTCTCTCTCCTGCACAGACATTCTCTCTCCTCATTTCTCTGACTGAATGCTCATCCACACTGTCATATCAATCAAATTGCCAACAATAACACAAAGTCCATGAGGATTGATGCATGATGAACAACCATAAAGCTTTTACATTAAAAATATTCCAAAAAAAAAAGAAGTATTTCTAGCCGGACATAATCTTCTATTTTTTAGTTAAAAGTGAAGCAAAACGTCAGAAATTCACCTTTCAGAAAGGCGAAGCCAGTTGTTGGGGAGGAGTGATTCGGTACCCTAACTTCTCTTTGCGAACCTAAAAACAAAGCCAGATTTTTCAGAATTTCCCATCCTTGTCTATATAAAAACTTATTTAGAAAGCATATTAGATTCTATCTTACATTGAACGTTGGTAATGGCGATGGTGTCTCAATCCGAGGTCTTCTGTATACGCTGGTTCATTGCTACTTTTCTTCACCACTGATCCTGAATCACGAACATCTTCTGTGCCGGACTGCACAAATCAAAACCCTTTAAATTCTTCAGTCCTCAAACCCTAGCTAACCCTGAAAGACAGATGTCAGAATTTTAACATTTCTAGTCGATTCCTAAGGATCTCTACTTGCACTCATTTTTCTTAGCCTCGACGGCATTGAATTGTTCAAATGATAATACGATACATTGAATTTAACAAGATTCTGGAGCTGCGGTAAACCCAGAATCGAACCAGTGAGTTCATTGTTTTCCAAATAAAGAGTACCCAACCTGGAAATGTTGTTTCTGTGAGAGGTTCAAGCGAACAAGGTTGTAGAGACCGAACAAGAAGTTCGGTATCTCCCCGGTGAATTGATTTCGATGCAAGTAGAGATTGCGGAGGTTAGTATAGGTAGCGAGCTCCGTAAGCTAAAGATCAGAAAAAATAAAATTCAAGTTGTCACCGGAGGTTAGGGAAAGAAGACCCTGATGGTGTCACAAATTAATCTTCAATTTTTTTTTTTTTTAAATTGAAAAGGTAAAATATAGATAGGATAATTTTGTTATTGATAAATTTAAAAAGGTGCCATGTCAACAATTAATAGACATGAGTTAAGAGAGGGGTTTAAACGATACATATTTTGAAAACAATAAAAAGTAAAAGACCATGTCATCGATTAACGGACATTACTTAACGAAGGGATTTGAGCGATATATATTTTGAAAAGTAAAGGGTGTGAGAGATATTATCACAAACAAAGACGGGTGGGTGAGATTAAACCACATTTACATGGGTATCGCAGATTTTTTTCCCCTTCTTTCTATCTTTTTAGGTCATGGGCTTTTAATTTTATTATTTCTTTTTGTAACTAGCTGTTTTTCCCATGAGGATGTCTGAACTTTGCCCTTTGCAGGTGTGGACAAAAAAAAAAAAATTAATTAATAAAAAAGAAAAAAAAAAAATAATATTTAATAGGAAAAATTTTACTTTTCTTTTTTTGTATTTTACTTTTAAGTCACTCAACCCTAATTTCATAATTAATTTCATGGACCCCTCATATGCATCCCTTATATGTTAAGTATGTATTATACAAAAGAACATACATATCTATTAAGTGATGATGTGCTATCATTTATAATTTTATAATGACAAAATTACCTTAGACATTAATTAAATTATTATTTTACCCTCTCTCATACCATTAATTTATAAATACTATCGAACTAACAGTAGAGAAAAAACAAAAAAGAAAAAACAAAATGTAACTCCAACGCAGAAAGGAAAAAAGCAACTGTTTAGGGGCAAGAAGAAAAGAAAAAAAAGGAACTGCTTAGTGACAGAGAAAAGAAAAAAAAGGAACTGCTTAGTGACAAAGAGGTCGTGGATTGTGATCGACCATCCCTTTCGGTCTTCGCCACTTCTCTCCTTGTCCCTTCCCAGTGAACCCAACCGTCCCCTTCTTGATTCTGGCTCTGGTGGTCAGCTTAGTGACAAAGCAGAAGAGAAAAAAAAAAGAAAAAAAAAACCTAAATAACAAGAAAATAAGATGCGGTGAACCGCGAGGAGATCTCAAAAATCAAACGGAAATAAAGGGAAATCTGGCTAGTCAATTCCTCCAAAAGCGAACAAAATAAAACCTCTTAATCCACAGACTCGGTCATCACCAAGAGGCCTTTTTTTATTTTTTATTTTATTTTTATAATATCTAAAATTAGAGACAGGACAGAACAACTTATATATACCAATTTGCCGCTAATGATGGCTGTTGAATGGCATGATCAGAGATCAGATTCATCAGTTTCATTCCTTTAATATGAAAGGTGAGACAATAAACATCAGTTCTACCAGCACTATTAAATTTCGCGATTTAGATTACCCTATAAAGTTGGCTGCTGCTTGGTCTGGTATATTTTTTTGTCAAAGACCATGGTTAGGACTTAGTAGTTATTCAAGTTCTAGGTTTTTGTTATAAATTTAGGTAGATATAATCTTAATGGAACTTTAAGGGCCGTTTGATAAAACTTCTGTTTCTGGATTCTATGGATTCTGGCTCCCAGTGAGCAATTTTGAAGTAGAAACGCGTTTGATAAGTTTGATTGGATTCTAACTCTCCCATAGAGTGAATTGAATTTAAAATGGTTTCAGAATCTAAAATTTTAGAGTCACAAATACTTGCTCTAACTTGTTTTGGGAGAAAGAAAAGAGTCGTTGGCAAAAAGTTGCTTTAACTTGACTCCCAAACAATTAAATGGATTTCCGACTATTTTCTATATCTTCACCTGATACAGCTTGAGTGCGAGAAGTTTTATCACAACTGCGAGCTTCCTTCCTCCTGCCATCTACTTGTGACATTCGAGCACAAAGTTTTATCGCGGTGACTGTGAGCAGAAGTTCTTGGCGACTGCAAGCTGAAGAACTTTCGACAAGCCGAAGATCATTCAACAAGTCTTCTTTGAGCTACTAATCTCTCTCCCTCTTTACCTTCATCCCTCTCTTCTCTTTTCACCTCTGTAACTGATTTAGGGTTTTTCTCATTTTTTTCGTTCCTCAATAAACATGGGAAAACAATGGATTAGGGTTTTCGTATTTGTCTGTTTATGTCGATCTTACAGATTGGGTATGGAGGTGCAGAAGGAGAAAAAAAAAACCTAGAATACAAAAAACCATAAGCTGGAAGTGTTCTTGGCTAAGATGGATTAGGGTTTTCGTATTTCTCTGTTTTTTTTTCTCCCTCTTCACCTACATCCCTCTCTTGCATGATCTTGCACATTGGAAACCTTCTTCTTTGTTTATTTTTTATTTTTAATTCTGGTACATAAAAGGCTGGGAAAAAAAATTTGGACTGTGGAAACAGAGAGGCCATGGATGGAAATTGTTTGTTCACCTAAAACAAGAACTAACTCTGGAAATTTCAAGTGTTATAAGAAGCTTATATGTAGTTTAGGATTTGTTCTCAGCCTTTTACTATGGAGGCCATGAATTCCAGTTAGATAAAAAAAAATGTTGTGTCTATGCCGAAGGACACTTCAGGATTTTCGATTCGGCCATTTACATAGAAAGTAAAATGCCCAAAGAGGGGATGAATCTGGTCTATGGTTGTGCAAACAGAGAGGCCAGAGAAGCTAATTCACTTCTTTTCTAATTATTTTTCATCTTATGACAGTCATTTTATATACGACACATTGTAAATTTTTTTTCGAGGTAATGCTTTTGAATCACAAGGATTCTGTTATCTCAAATTTGCAGTTCTCTTTAACTGCTTGGCTTATATAACTCAGAATGCTAACGAAAGCAAAGTGAATTAGTCCTTTAACTCTTTCAAATGACATATTTGAAGAAGAATGAATGTCAAAGCAAAATCATTTGAATTTTAGTAGCTTTTGGCACCTTTTATTTGGATGAGTTTATATTGAGAAATCTTTTCTTAAAAGTTTTCAGTCTCAGTGCCTTCAATTGGTTTGAATGATTATCTAGAATTTATGTACAGTGCAATATTTGAATTACTTCATCCTGTTCCTTCATGTATTTATGCAGATTATATTTTTGTCTTTGGATCCCGCCTTACACTATCATAGAAGCTTGCCAGTGCATCTAGATTTACTGTATTGTGCATTTTGGGGCTTTTTATGTCTAATTAACATCTTTCATTTTTAAGTTTTCTGGCTTGGTTTGGTATGAGGGTTGCATTGGTTTAGTTAGTTTATTCTTTAAGCATCAATGAGTAATTCATATACTTCTCTCAAGAGGCAAGTTGAAGGGTCTGTTATATCATTGATCCATAGACAAGTCACATCCAAAGGTAAGGATAACTATTAAAGTAGTACATAAAGGAATGAGGACTATGACTTCTAATGAAAATGAAGTGTTTTATATGTACCATTTTTGTAAAATTTATGCAAAAACTACTAATGTCACATAAAAGGGGGATGGAGTACTCAATTAGACGGCTATGTCCTTGTTGGCTTCATTTATAACATTTCATACCCAGGTGACGTTTGGCTGTTTCTGAACAGGTCACTTCTCTTGTTCCCCAACTTGAGAGAGACAGAGAAGATTGTTTTTTCTTTTTGGTAAAAGAATCTCAGGAGATTATATATTAAACAAAACAAAGGTTTCTTTCTAGACTGTTCTTGCACCTGTAATTTTTGCTAAATACAATCTTATCATGTTACTCCTAAATTAAATGAATAATTACTCATGATTTTGTTCTTATACAGTGGCAGAATCATTGCCCAACCATATAGAAATGGTTATGCTACCTGAAAAACTGAACTGAGTGTTATTTGGCGACTTATATGATTTGTTTATAGTGTTTACCCATTTGTAATGGCAACTTCATTACGAACAATCATAGATGCTGTTAAATGGAATACACATTCAGGCAAATACATCTTCACGGATTAGAAGGATTACTTACCTTCTTTTTCTTTTCTTTTCAAAATCATAGATTTTCTTGAATGTTATCATTTTGGTTTCAAGAAAACCCTGGTTGGGAAAAGTATAGGAAAAATGGGTTGCTCCAGTGAAAATGTCTTGAAGGGATATTTGCTGATTTTTATACATCGGGTGTGTTTGCATGTTCCAACAATGATGATAACATTGTAATGGGAGAAAGTAATGGTAATATCTTGGACACCCAAGAGCCTCAACAACGGCCTAGTGAAGAACCTAGTGACATCTTTGAACCAAATTCCGGATCTTGATAAAGTGTTATATGTCAAAGTTATGAATTATATGATGAACAATGCGGAGTGGAGAGAGCTGTTCATGAGCTTAGATGATGAGAAGAAATTATGGGCGATAGAGTCACTTTCATGATATCAACAGTGGTTTTATTTAAAAGTTGTTTACATTTGATACGATGGTTTGTTTAATTTGAGTACAATGATTTGAGAGAATTGTTTGTTTAAATTTTTAATTGACTTCAAGTTTGATACAACGGGTTATGTAAACTTATTATGGTTTGTTTAAATTTTATGGAATACTTTTTCACATAATACAATGGTTTGATGTGGTTTGATATGTAATGGTAGTTATGTATCTGTTTTGTGTCCCTATTTTTTCATTTATTAAGCAGTATTATATAGTACAATGGTTTAAGTCGAACGAAAAAAATTCCCGACCGACCCTTTTACACTTGTCCAATGAATCAAGATGATCATGCACAATCATTTTTTTGGGTGTATAGTATCATAGGCTGAAGATTTGCTACCTCAGCCTAACTAGCCATGTTTTGTGACAAGGGGAACTCACCATATACGACATGAAGTTTATTTATATAATTCCGTGTTATACCCAATATATGGGGTTATTTTATTCATATCCATATGGCTGTTGTTTTTGACATGCTATGTTGTTTATATAGCAAGCATGTAGTGTGATTGTTAAAATGTAATGTTATGTAACAATCATGCTATTTAATTATATTTCAAAATATGTATTGAAAAAAAAAAAAGAGATAGTTTTTGTTATTTTAATTTCATTTTACTTTTTACTCCGGAATATTTTTTATCAAACAGGATTCTACTCTATTTCAGCTTTGAAGTTGTTCCAGATCAGTTTGTTATCAAACATACTTCTATTTCAAAGAGACTCTGGAATCCATTCCAGAATTGCATTATCAAAGAAGTTTCTACTCCAAAATAATCCTAGAATAGTTGGAGTAGAATCCAGAAACAGAAGTTTTATCAAACGAGCCCTAAACCCTGTAGTTGCAAAACTTGATTTTCTAACTGTTAGTAATTTGGGAGAAAACAATCTAACAGGTTCAATCACTGTTGTCAATTTATCCTCGTCAGCCACTCTGTCTCCACTAACAGCGCTAATGATGTTAGTGAAGAGCTTGAAGTGGTAGCTGAGGCCATGATCACTGCCGCTGTGCTCCCGCCAGGCCTCCATATTGCCCCAAGGCTTCCAGTACAAGGCAAAGAATCAACCAAGCAATAACTGGGTTGGATCAACTGTGTGTCTAGCATTTTCCATCAGATCGAAAGGGAGTGAGGTGGGAGGGAGTGGGGTGAGGTGGGGGGAGTGAAGATTGAGGAAATACTCTACACAAACCTGCTCAATGATCATGGCCTGGGCTTTTGATATAATAGAAACCCAGTAGGCCTTGGATGGAACGCAGCTGTTTTGCTCTACCGATGGGAAGAATATCAATACAAAGCTGCTAAAGCCTCTTAATCCATTTTCCCTCAATAGTCCCGATCCAAACCGACGAACTTTGGAGACCAGAGATGGATATTCTTACATTGACGTCTCTAGAGAAGACCAGATAGAATGATGATGACATTCGCGGGGAACAACCAATACCGACAAGAGTCGCTAGAGGGGTTTACAATTTCTTACAAAATCCTATATAGAAAGAAGAAAATGTTTGGTTATAACCAAATTGAGAGGTGAAGCTAAAATTGTAATTTGATTGTCAAATTATTAGGGAGGAGGGTAATTGGATAATTTTGTATTTTCTGTTAGTCAACTTAATGGTGATGGGGGAGAAATGTATGTGAAATTAATTGCAAAATTAGGAATTGGATGACTTAAAAATAAAGTATAAGAAGGTGAATGAATTTTTTCCTATTAAATTATAATGCAAGACTCTTCAATAATAAATCCATAGTGCATGATAGTGCACGACTCATAACTTCAAACACTGGTTTTACCAAAAATAAATAAATAATAAAATAAAATAAAATAAAATAAAATAAAAGAAAAACCTTCAAACAGCATATAGTTAATAATTAGTTTTTATAATATAAGTTATTAGAATTTTATTGCATATGAAAATATTAAATAATTTATTTGTATATTCACCTTGAAAAATGTGAATTTTTATAAACATCGTGGGTTCATATAAATTATAGGGTAAATTACACCAAAGGTACCTGACGTTTTGAGAAATTATACCAGAGATACCTTATGTTTCAAAAATCATACTAGAGGTACTTGACGTTTTGAGAAATTATACCAGAAGTACTTGACGTTTCAAAAATATTACACTTGGGGTACCTTTTATTTTTGTACTTCTAAATTTATCCCTGTTTAATATAATTTTCTTGGTTCCCTTTGGTTCACTCTCTCACCATTCCGTTGCCACAACGACTCACCACTTGGATTCCCATGTGCTCATCGCTGTCTCAATTGCCCACCCCATCTCCTGCACCTATCCTTTCCTGTGACCCTTCCTCACCAGCAGTTGCTCATCGCCAAGTCACAAATCTCGATTATGATGCACACCTCCGGTGAAAACTCCACACCCAAACTTATTGTTTTTCCAGCGGGTGTACCAATGATCAAGCACCAAATAAGGATAGTTCAATAAGAAATGATCAGTTCTTGAAAATTTAAGGTAGATCTAATGGTTAACTTAGAGGATGCCAACATTAAATAGGGTTAATGTTGGAAATATGAGAAGAAGTACCTCTAGTATGATTTCTCAGAACGTCAGGTACCTCTGGTGTAAATTACTCTAAATTATATAAGTAGTTTATACTCATTTCCATTGACTTTTTAAATAATAAAAAAATTCTTTTCGATTGTTATTTTATAAGTAGTTAAAATTCATTGAAAGAGGAAAAATAAATAAAGTATGATATAAACATATCAAAAATTCAAGCTGAAAGAAAAATCCAACTTTAAGAAAGAGAAATGCTCCCTAAAACAAATTAGAGATACAACATAAGAAGTAGATGAAAGGAACTTAGTTATAAACTTCTTGACTTGACCTCAATTCATTTAATTAATTGAACCCGCCTACCACTAACAATACCATCAAAAGACGACCAAAAGGAATATGAACGTGGTTACTACTCGTTTCCTACATAACAACCATGTCGCCCCTGATTCAAATGGGCTTGCTCATGAGGTAACTTGTACAATTGGATTGTATTTGTTCGTGCCATTTGAAACTTGTTATGCACTAAACAGGTGAAGATGGAAACGATGGAGAGCCAGAAAAACAACAAAGAAACTTGTGATACGATCAGCCACCTCCCAGAGCCAATTCTGTGCTACATTCTCTCTTTTCTATCAACCAAAGATGCTCTCAGAACAAGCTTCTTGTCCAAGAGTTGGATGAACCTATAGACTTCTATTCCTGTTCTAGACTTCGATGAGTCCATATTTTATGGTGAGCCAAGAAGTGGAAAGGATGACAACAAGATATGGGAACGGAAGAAGCGATTTGTAGATTTGATTGATAGATCCTTACTACTTCATGAGGGCCAAAACATTCGTGAGCTTAAGATAAACTTCCACCATCTTAACGATTCTGTTCTTATGACTCGTGCTAATCCATGGGTTTGCTTTGCACTGACCAATGTTTTTGTGCTCCATTTGGATTTCTCTAGTGAGCCGAACTTCCATTGTGATCCGGACGAAGATTATCCTGAAAACATGTATCATTTGCCTCCTTGTTATTTTCCATCCAAATTATTGAAAGTTATGGTATTAAACTCTTGCCTGTCTAATAGACCGTAATTCTGACACAAGTTGAATTACTTGATACATTAGTCCAAGATTTAATTGCTAATTGTCCTCACTTGGAATCCATACATTTGAAGTGGTGTTGGGTTCTTTCGAAACTTATTATTATAGATGCACCACAGTCACAATTCAAGTACTTCCGGTTGGAGTCTAATGTGTTACAAGAGTACCATATAAACATTCCAAGTCTTTTGCACATTCAGTTTGCGGGGTGAATGCCGTCTGTCTTCTTTGTAAAGAACTTACCAAAGCTGATTGATGCAAGATTGGAGATCCAAGAGGGTTGTCTCGATAATGGTTACTGTAACATGCTCTGCGAACTTCTGAATGTTATGGATCATGCTAGGGCTTTGACACTAACAAACTATAGTCTCATGGTATGGTACTTTTCATTAATGTTGCTTTGTCCTCCAATGTCGAAATCTTGTTCTAGAAGATGTGATGAAAGTATTAAACCAAGATGGACCATGCTCTAAGCAATAAAAAAATCTCCAAATGACATTACTTTCTAAATAGAGTGAAGAACTGCATAGTGCTTTCTAGCTTCCACATCTTACGAACTCCTATATTACACAATCCAATACAAGAACTTCCATTACATTTTCTCTGGTCCTTGGCTAAGTTAGTCATAGTCTAATTTGCTTCTTGGTCTTTATCACTAAAATCTGAACTAATGGTTTTTTGAAAAATATTTGTTGGGAGAAACATGTTGTTTGCGGTTTTACTTGATAATAGTGGAACAAGGTCTAATGTTGTCATTTATTGATTCTCCTTTCATATCGAAGGTTTTTCCACTTTTGGAAGAAGGCCTTGAAGGGTTGCGAGAATGTTTGCCTTCTCCACTCTACAATTTAAAGCATTTAACAGTTCAAACAGATTTGAACAATTGTGCACTTGTGGGTTTAGCTTGCTTGTTGAGGAGCTCTCCTAACCTAGAGGCTTTTTCCTTAGATTTTGACTATCATGATACAGGATTCGTGAGGAAATTATCTTTAGTTTATTCCATCTTATCTTCAATACTATTTATGTATGGCTTATAGCTAATTGAATATTTCTTATGTGGCTTTGTAGGAAACGAGTAGCCTTGTGTGAGATGAGTACTTACGTATTTGTAGGCTTGATGAGAGTGAATATTGGGAGTCATAGTTGCTTCTCTTTCCTTGTTTATCTCATCTTGAGAAAGTTAAGATCAATGGATTTGGTGGACGAAAATGTAAAATGGGGCTAGTCAAATATTTGCTCCAGAAGTCATTTCTTTTGAAGGAAATGGTTATAATCTATGAAAAGTACTTCAATCATGAGTTCTTAGAGGTAAAGTTGGAAAGTTTTCAAAAGTTAATAGTTTTCCCAAAAGCTTGTGAGATAAAATTTTCATAAAACATTTTTTTATTTTTTTTTATTTGTGTATGTGTGTGTATGTGAGAGAGAGTGGAAAATGTTTAAATCCAGGGTATGTAATACTTCTGCGGTGATGTAATTTTGTATATTGCTAGACCTTAGCATTGCCAACGCTCAACTCTTTTTTTTTTTTTTTTTTTTTTTCAAGAAATGGCGCTTATGATCCGAATTTCATGTAGAGTATAATCACAATTTATTACTTTTAGGTGGGACCATTGCAAATTGGATAGCTATGAAAGGTTCATTATGAAACTCTAGGAAATTTGCTTGTGTTTGTACATATGGATTCTAAAATTGTGTTTGGGCTGATATTTTACATGTGAGTAAGGGACATTTGGGGGTCTCATTGAATCTATCATGTGGTAAATATTTGGAATGCCTTGAGTCCTTGATAAGTTGAAAAGTTTTGGCCTAATTTGGTATTATATGCTTGTATTACACAGACACATAATAGAAGAAGTTGAAAAAAAAAAAATTAACTTCAAGCTCGAACAGATGTGTGGTGTTGCTGTAAGAGCATACGAATTATGATTCATTCATAAAAAAGAAAATTCATTGTATATTGAAGGTCATCTTCTTCTTTTTTAGTTGATAATGCAGGTACGACAATTGAAGATTATATGAATGCTCCCGCATACGGGTACGCTGCTGCAATGAAGACTGAAGATATAGTGGAGACGCATGACTCCTCATGCGAGTGCAACTCATGCGTTTTCGATTAGATTTTTATTTGAACTATTAAGAAAATATAATTTGATATTTTATTTATTTATGTCTCAGTTGATATAACATAATTGGATATTTTACTTATGATTATCACAGTTAGATTCTCAGTTCATTTAATATTGAGACTTCTGCTATTGTGTATTTATTATAATTATGGTTGTGGATGTGTATGGTTTAAGCTAATGGACACAGCCTATTTGAGATCCTGGATTGAATCGTTGGTTATTAGCGGTTCATCACACCGTTCTGAATAGTGCGAAATTGAGGTGTGACATTACATCTCTTTTATCACTACTATTTTATCCTGATCTCCCTTTCATACATCCCAAACAACATCTTTTGATTTGTGCTCTCTACATATCCAACATGTCTATTTATAAGCATTAGGGTATGTGCTTATAATTTCATTAATTTTACCAAACTCTCTTGGTCATTGTTTAATCATCTCACTCGACATCGAAAATAACTCAATAATAATTGTACTATACCGAGTACCATCATTGCCACCATTTTTTATTTTTTCCTTGTATCCATTCTTAAATATGCTTTTAGAAATATTTTGTCTTGTTAAAATTCATACAGATATAGCCATCTTTAATTCTACTCGAGTGCTATCTACTCTTTATTGGTTACTCTTGGTAGTTCCCACTTGTTGCTCATGCACTCTTTTACATACCATGACTCAAATCCATCCATCTAGCAATCTCAAAATAGATTCTCCATTGCTTCATCCGAGGTTTTTGGCTATAGAATCTAATATGAAAACAATCATCTTCCTTCCAATATTCCTCTTATTAACTAAGCATCTTATCAACAGAGGTCAAAAAATATAAAAATTAGAATATTTATCCAAAAGCAATTCATTTTCTTTTTTCGAATTCAATACGATGATGAACATTTGTTTTATCAAGTGAACCTAGATTCGAAGGATCAAGAGTAAATTTATGGTAATCCAACTGGCATCCAAAAGTTGTTAGGTTGCATAGTGGTCTAAATACATGAAAATAGAGGTTTTATAACTCTTAGCCTCATGGTTATATGTTCTATCGAGTATATAATGTCATAGGTCAAGACACTACAATAATAAATCTAGAGAAAATTTTGATACATCAATAACTCAGGTATAAATTAAAAGATGTACGTTCAAACTAATTAAACTTTTAACTATCCATTCAGTTCATATCTCCATTCATGTTTTCAATCATGAGAGTAACTTAGATTGGTATAATCAGGACTAATTCTAAGGAAACAATATTTATAACTCTAATTGATAGGTTGAATCAAGAAGGTATCCTGTCAAGACACGATAATTTAGAATCAGGTATGTGCATCTTCTATAATCATAAGGGTAAGTCAACGATGCACTGCATCCTATATACACCTGTCTAGATATATGGCCACATTAGATTTGATCCCTTGCTGAAAACGTCTGAGGCTTCATCTTCTAAATCATTCCTCAATCCTTGTCGGATCATTCTGCCATGATGTAGCTATCCTATACATCGGTGGCTGCTAAGGGTAACCACCTTGATACACTATTTTTGTGCATTAAGATTCTATACTGGGTGTACCTTACTGGAACCTGCTGTATGTAGGCACTATGTTATGGTCAACGGGTGCTAGAAATATAGTGTTACTACTGACTAGTACCATACTTGGTCTGACTTGGAAGTGTTGGAATAGCATTGGTAACGTGGGTAATGATTTCCATGGCGTCTTGTATAGCCGTATCATCTGTTGTTGCTTTTACATTTTACTGGGCCAAGTTCGTTACAACCTTGGTCTTGGTGCTTAGTAGTCCAGGTAAATTGGCTGGAGTAGTCTGGTTGTTCACCCCTTTGACTTGCTTCAGTCTGATTATCATTATTTGGCATCTATTCAGATGAGTTCCTTTTACCTGTTCTCGACCCAGATAGCGGTGAGGTTGGGTTGCAACCTTTTCTTAATGCTCAGCAGACGATGGATCAATGTGTGGCGGATCTCACTCCGAGTCTCTATGTCACCCAGGAGTATAGCTTTATCTTCTTTTATAGTTACTCTTTTTTTTTTTTGGTGTATGGCCATTGTTCTCCTATCTCTGTTAGATTTGGCCTGAGATCTTTTCCTTTACCCCTACAGGGATTTAGGCGTTACTAGCCATTTTCCTTCTTCCTTTGGCATATATCAAGTTCCACATCTTGTGAGTACCAACTCGGTATTTCAATTTTCTGGAATTAGGCGTTACTAGCCATTTTCCTTCTTCCTATGACATATATCTAGTTCCACATCTTGTGAGTACTAACTCGGTATTTTAATTTTCTACTTTACAGATACTCCCTTCTTGTTACTATACTATATCATTTGTATACTCAAGCAACTGTCCGATACATTTACATTTTCTTTTTCTGTCTGTGTATATATATGGTTTCACTTTTTATATGTACATTATTGTCTTGTTTAAGTTCTGTCTTAATCAATACATGTGCTTATGGTGTATTTGTATTAAAGCTTTTAAGTTATCCTAACTCAGTTCATAAACACAATGTGAATGTACTTAGGTTTGACTAGCGGATCCTTGCAGCTCTGATATCATGTTGTCACACCTCAATTCTGGACTAACCAGTGGTGTGATGAACCGTCATAAGAACCAATGATTTAAACTAGGATCTCGTATAGGCTGTGCCAATATTTCAAACCAAATACACATTCTATAATAATAATCAGAGATAATAATTAAATAGCGAAAATCTTATTAATAATGAACTGAGAGTCTACAGTGATATTTAAATATTTAACAAGTTATCTTCAAGAACCAAAACATAAATATAACAAACTATTACAAATCCTATAAGAGTCAAATATAAAAAATAGAACACTAAGCATAAACATCATTAAAACACTTGCGTGACGAGTCATAATCGTCCTCCACAGCTAACTCGTTCATAGCCGCCACTTGTCCATACTTTGGCGTAGTCATATAGTCTTTAACCGTAACACCTGCAACATCAGAAACTAAAAAGAATTGCTCGCGCGAGGGTCAGCTCTCCAACATGAGCTCAGTGAGTGAATAAAATAATACACAAACATATGCATGCATTCAATTCATATCTTTGGTTTGATTTTAAATTTACAACTGTGCTATAGAAAGGATTGGCGGCCATCGCACCTATATACACTAGTGTGTGAATCCATCTAATAGATCAAACACCATTGCCATCCCACATGCACTCAACATGGAATAGAGATAGAGCTAAAGTATCCGGATCACACACCGCCAACACTTCCCCTGATGCCCTACCCATACCAACACGTAAGCCCCTATTGGCGAGGGCTTGCAAACTGGGCTCGCAACTAACCAATCCTAATGCCATTTAATGTATCCAAGGCCTCACCCCGGCATCCCTCAATACATCCATAGAGATAGAGCTAAGGCCCTCGACAGAGTCAGAGACCACACGGTTCGAGACCACCTCCCTTGATTTCCTACAACGTAATAGTTTCGCTAAGGTAATAACGATACGACGATGTCAGTGGGTAAGACTTGAGTAGAGATAGAGCTAGAGTCTGGTGATCAGGCTGAACCACAATGTCATGTCCTCCCCCTGATGCTCCACTCACATCTAGCACACTAACCACATATACAATCACATGCCTATTCCTAGCATGATCATCATCATGTTATAAATAGACAAAAATAAAAATACATGAACATAATATAGTAGTAATATTAGATGACATGTGAGATGCACATTACAAGCATATAAGTACAGAAACATTCATTGCATTGGACAAATAAAATAAAATAGTTTGTTATTATTTAATTAGTTAAGTCTTGTTCCCTCACCTTTGATTGATGCCTGTTCCTCTTCCAAGCTTTAGAAGTTACTTTGAATCTATTGGAAACTTAAACAATTAATGTATTTAAGTTAGGAATAAATTTTTCTCAAGTTATAGTAATAAAAAACCTTGCCTGGTTTCAAAATATACATGCTGTTATTGTATCATAGACCCCTGTGGTCGCATTACATGCAACCGCACCTTGTGACCACAGGATTCCTGGAAACCAACCAAATAGCTGTGGTCGATCCTCTGATCACCCTGTAGTCGACCATTACTATGACCATACAAGTTTGGTATGATTTTTACTTCCAATATGAGTTCCTGCTCTAGGCTCAATAATAAGGTTTCTCCTACGATCAGTCTATGTTATTAAATCATACTTGTTCCCTCATTCATTATCCCTAACCTATTGTCTATGGTTTTCCATAGAAACCTATAACCGAAATCATTGTATTAGGTTCTACATATCAACTTGATAAGAACCTATTCAATCTTATTTACCCTATAGAGTTAAATCCATATATTAAGCTTGCCGTAAAGAGATAGAATTCTTCTCTGCAAAATCCGTCTCCAAGCTTTCCTCTCTAAATCTCCTTCTCCTTCTCTTCCTTTCTCTCTTTCTCTCTTAGGTTTAGAGTTTCAATTTGGGTTCTAAAAGAGTGAGAGAAGCTAAGGGACATCATTTTTATAGCTACAAACTCTCCATATTGAGTCCCTCTACAATAAGAAAAGAGTCCTCCTCAAAATGGGAAAGTTTTCTAAACACGGAGTCAGTTATGGGTTCGTGCGATCGATGGTGTGGTTGCATAATCCGTCGACCATACAATTCCAAAACAGTCAACCACAAGTTATGCGGTTTCAACCTAGTCAACCATACGGTAGACCACACGATGCGACCACACAAACCAAATTTATTGGTTTGACTGGTTTGCTCATCTGGCTATGTGGTTTCTTTATACGATTGGTTTGTTTGAGTCAATTATGATGAGAAGACTGGTCACGACACAAGAATGTATGGTTAGACTAGGTTCATGGCATGCGGGTCTTACACTTAGGGCCACCCTCATTACCTGTTTCCATGTAGAGTAATTATTGTCGTCAAGAAGTTGAGTGACAAGCACAAAACCAAGATTATCCGAAGGAGATACAATGAGGGAGAAGTAATTTGAGTATTAAACACGGAAGCCATGAGCACTAGAGAAGAAATTTCAAGAACCAAGAACTCATATACAAAAAAAAAACCCTAAAATTGGAAACTAAGTCTTGAACAAATAATTCTTCGATTGACAGAGATAATCGAAGACAGATCTGAAGAGATCGAAAAACGAATTCAAGAAATCCCCAAACAAGTGGCAAACTTAGAGAGAGAACCACTCAGATTCGAAAAAAATTTCAAGAATGACAAAGAAACACCAAATCTGGCAAATCCAGCTACCGAACCCGAATTTGAGTGAAAATTTGAAGAAGAACCGGCAGAAATACATATCAGACTTAGGAAGAAGTCACCAAGTTTGTTGTTCAGATGGAAGTAGCGACCCCAAAAAAAAAAAAACTCCAAGGACACCTCAAGATCTTGAGAGAAATTTTGGGAACTACAGAAAAAAACTTACCAAAGAACACAACTCCTGACAAGTGAAGAATCAACAAACTAGAACGATGGCCCGATTTGCAATCGAAAACTCTGAGCAGATCTCAAAGTTCTGCTCTTATACCATATTAGACAGAGCAAAGCCAAACAGAAAGCACATAAACAAGGTCTGACAGTCAGTCAAAAAGAAACAATTGTATTGATCCTTTTCTATTACAGACTGACTCACTATATATATATATATACATACATACTTACACTATTAAATATAACCCTACTCGTGACATTTAACCTATCACAATAACAACCTATAGGCAGAAATAAATATGAAATGGAAAAGAGAAATGAATAATTAAGGTCTCGAATTAAGGCCTCGATTGGTTGCAAGGGGAATTAAAGGGAAAAGAATTAAAAATATTAAACTTAAAAAGAAAACTTTTGTAGTCAATATAACACATGCTATCACATTACTATGTAACTCTAAATATCATTCCTTGTTTAATTATTAACTTTGCATCCAAATCCTTTGCATTTGAAAGGTAAAATAATCTTTGCATCTAATAAAGTGTCAACACTATTATTGTTAGAAATTTAGGTAGTTTATATAACCATGTTGTTTTATAGTTATACAAGTTTCATTTTTAGGTTTAAAAATTTTTCACTTCATTTTCTTTTCCCTTGCAACCAAACGAAGCCTAAAAAATAATTCAATAGAAACAAAAAAAATTTTGTGGTAAAAATAGGAGCACGCTTGACGTATAGAGGGTTGGGTTTTTTTTTTTTATTATTATAATTTTATTAGAAGATGTTTATAATTACGGGTTGTTATTCATGTAACAAGCGTTTGTTATTGTTGGGATGACTTGAATCCTAACAAATTTGCAGTTATGAAGTCTGAAGTTTGTTTCCCCGGGCCCCTCGCGTATCACCAATCCACGACTCCGGAGGTCTCGCTTGACGGTAAGCTAGGCGGGGGGTTGGGGGGCTGCCATGCCCAAATTTTTGCGCATTTTTTTCACTGGGATATTCTAGTAATTAAATCTAGGGGCAGATTTGTAATTCCATTTGTTTTCGGAATATTATATAATCTCCTCTTATCTTAGGGTTTTGGAGCATCACGAATTCGTGGAAATTTTCTATGTAATTAGTTTTTTCATCTCTGAGATAGTGAAAGATTTGATCTGCTACAACTATGGACATAGTCCTCACACATTGTGTTGGTGAACCACTTAAATCTTTGTGTTTTGTGCGTGTATGTTTCCTTTTTCTACTTCTTGATTTCGTAACAGTTACATTTGGAAAAATAACAAATCAATGAATACTAAAACGAATTAAAATTTAAATATTTAAAATTCAAATAGATGGAATAATCTGGACATTTCCACATTCATTTGGGAAAAACTCATAAATTACATTGTAAATCTCATTTTAAAAGGGTATTTCTGCCTTTATGTTATAATTCTTGATTTAAGAATACCTATCTATTGTGTTTTTTTACTGGAAGGGGCATAGGGATATCTACCCCTTTTCGTTCTTCTCCATTGCATTTCCGACAGGAATAGGAATAAAAAGATGGCTTACTTTTCTCCAATCATCTCTTCATCCTTCTTTCTCTTCCATTCCCTCTCTTCTCCCTTTCGTTTTGTTTTCCTTTTGAGATCTCTCTATCAATCTCCTCTCTGTCTTTTTAGAGAGTGATACATAAAACTGGGGGTATGCAATGTATCACTTTCCTCTTTATCTAGAACACTAATTTCGGATTTCAAGGCAGACCTTGTTGCATTGTTAGGCAGATTTTTTTGTTATTGTTCTCGAGGTATTTGGGTCCAAGGGAGTATCTTGGTTTCAAAAACGTCGCCATTCTTCGTTTCACTGTAATTAATCAACAAAGAAATACAGTGAAGTGGACCATATATCTTCACTACAGCTAATGCCTTCGATATATTCGATGGTGTAATGGGTTTGGACGACATACCCTATAAAATGTATATGCATATAGAGAGAGGGCATGTGCCCATGTTATGAGGTTGAGACCCAAAAAAATATGGGAAGAAAAATATTCGGTTTTTTGCACCATATATATTGGATAGATCAATTTGTATCGGTATCAGTATCAGATCTGTTTGATCAGTCAATGAAGATTGGACACATGTCGGTTTCCTATCCGATCTGTACATAGGATCGAATGGGTTTTGGACATGGCAGATACCGTGATTTGAAACCATGGTTTAAGTTATTGGTATTGGATTGGTTAATTCGTATTGGTTTTCAACTTGATCGATCCCTAATTCGATCCCCGATCCCAATAATACTATTTAATGAAGATCGAGCACGTATCAGTTTCCCATCCGATCTGGATCGGTTCAGTTTTGGACATGGCCAATACCGTGTCCGATAATTTTCTATTAATCCCTTATTACGAACTAATGTAAAATCGTTTTTATTGATGAACGACGGTTTCAACTATCATAGATTTGGTATCTTAAATTATTAAACCTTTCCTAACATCAATTCCACAAGAAAAATTAGCCCAAAAAAAAATTATCTACCTATCTCATTTATTGGACACATCAGTCTAATTTCGTATTATTCCACCTGATATGTCAATTTTGGTATATTTTGTGTAAATATATGATACTAAGGTCAATTAGGATATACAACCATTAATGTAGTTCAGAGGTCTAAGTTGATCAATTCTTAAAATAAAAAAAATGGTGATTCTTAACAACAATTCCCTCTCTCTCTCTCTCTCTCTCTCTCTCTCTCTCTCTATTTTGAATCATATCTCATATGGTGGTTTAGTTAGAAACAGATTTGTGGAAATGATATTATGGTCAATTGGGGCATGTACCGTTCATACTCTTGTTCAGTGACGCTAAGGTCAAATGGAATATACGATTATTATTGTTGTTCAGAGTAGGTATAATTTGATCAGTTACACAAGAAAAAAATGATGCATGCAGCCAAGGCGGCAATTCCACAGTCACAAGGCCTTGCCACCTTGGCCACACGGCCTTGCTGCCACTGCTGTATGGCCTTGCTCCCACAGCTGCATGGCCTTGCTGCCACTGCTGTATGGCCTTGCTCCCACAGCTGCATGGCCTTACAGCCACAGCCGTTAGGCCGCAAGGCCTAGCGGCCACAACCACAATGCATTATTACTTGATTTTATTGCCAACTCTGCTAGAATCTAGCACAGATGCTGGTTACACCAAAAATAGGGACTAGAAGGATGGTGATCATTATTGGTTCAAAGAAAACTACTTAACCCATATGGAACTTATGAATCGGGTATTCCATGATATGTTGGATAGGTCGGTTATTGTATTCATCGATGATATATTGGTCTACTCCAAAGACGAGGAAACTCATATAAAGAATCTAAACGCCGCTCTGCAGTGATTACGGAAGGAGAAGCTCTACGCCAAATTTATAAAGTGTGAGTTTTGGCTAAAGGAAGTCACTTTTCTAGGCCATGTTGTATCCGCTGAAGGAATTAAAGTGGATCCTAGCAAGATCGAGGATATTATAAAGTGGGAAACACCGAAGAGCGTTGCAGAAATTAGAAGTTTCTTAGGTCTAGCTGGGTATTATCGACGATTTTTGGAAGACTATTCCCGAATTGCCGTACCTCTTACCAGTTTGACTAAGAAAGGCAAAAAGTTTGTGTGGACTGATAAATGCGAGAAGAGTTTCCAAACATTGAAGGCTAGATTGAACCGAAGTCACTTTCGGAACCATACTTCTTACAGCTAACACGTGTCCAGTCCAGCGGGAACGCGCAGCGCAAACGAACGTGAGCTGCTATACCGAATCCCCCGCTGGCCATCGGGGACCAACTCCAATCTTGACCATTCTGATTCCAGGACAGCCATTTATTTTATACACTGATGCGTCAGGACTAGGAGTAGGATGTGTACTTATGCAAGGAGAACAAGTAATTGCTTATGCCTCAAGACAATTGAAGACACATGAGAAGAACTATCCCACTCATAATTTGGAATTAGCGGCAGTAGTACATGCTGTCAAAATATAGAGACATTATTTGTACGGAGAGAAATTTCAGATTAAATCAGATCATAAGAGTCTTACTTACCTCTTTAATCAGAAGTAGTTGAATATGAGACAAAGAAGATGGCTGGAACTATTGAAAGACTATGATTGTGATATCCAGTATCATCCGGGAAAGGCTAATGTGGTTGCGGACGCACTGAGTAGAAAGGAAATGATGAAATCTCAAGAAGGGGTTAGCACCACTGTTGCACTGTGTACTACCGGAAAAGTATTTAGTTATGGTAATGAACAGTTTGTGATAGATGTACCGGGTGAATCAACCAACCAAAGATTTATCCATCGGTTTGTAAATATGTTCGCCACATTGAAGATTATACCCGATATACTTGATGAAGAGAAAACAGCGATTAAACCAGACCCTTATCTAAGAACAGTACAAGAAGACATCGAAAAAGGTAGGACTACTCCTGAGTTCTCCTTAGATGATGAAAGGGTACTAAAGTACAAAGGAAGAATATGTGTACCTGAAACAGAAAGTTTGGACATTACACACTGACTAATAAAGGAAGCCCATACCACCGCCTATTCGATACACCTTGGAAGTATAAAAATGTATCATAACCTAAAGAAATTATATTGGTGGAGGATAATGAAAGCAGATATAGCCAAGTTCGTGTCTCAATGCCTAAATTGTCAGAAGGTGAAAGCTGAACGACAAAGACCAGCAGGACTGTTACAGCCGCTACTAGAACTAGCATGGAAATGGGACTGCAACACTATGGACTTCATCACAGGGTTACCATTGACTCCCCGAGTAGTTGACGCAGTTTGGGTGATTGTAGACAGACTGACTAAAATGGCTCGATTTATAGCTATACGACCTCAGCATACACTGGAGAGGTTAGCTAAGTTATATGTGGACAACATTGTCAGATTACACGGCGTACCTGAAAGCATTGTATCCGACAGAGATCCATGATTTACTTCAAAGTTTTGGGAAGGATTACAGAAAGCTATGGGTACAACATTGAGGTTCAGTACTGCATTCCATCCTCAGACAGATGGACAGTTGGAGCGCACCATTCAGATTCTAAAAGACATGCTCCGAGCTTGTGTAATTGATTTCAAAGGATCATGGGATGAAAAGTTACCACTGATTGAGTTCTCTTACAACAATAGCTATCAGGCTACTATACAGATATCACCATATGAAGCACTGTATGGCAGAAAGTGTCGAACTCCTTTGTTTTGGAATGAAGTTGGAGAACGTAGTATTGTTGGACCGGAATTTATTGAAGAGACATGCCAAGTAGTCGACATTATCAAGGAAAGAGTAAGAACGGCTCAGAATCGTCAGAAGAAATATGCGGATACTAGACGCCGAGGCCTTGAATTCGCTGTAGGTGATAAGGTATTCCTCAAAGTGTCACCTATGCGAGGTTTGAAACGGTTCGGACAGAAATGGAAACTAAGTCCGAGATATGTTGGACCATATGAGATTCTAGCTAAAGGTGGAAAAGTGGCTTATCAGTTAGCACTACCACCATCTATGTCAAGTGTGCATGACGTATTTCATATCTTCTTATTGAAGAAGTACGTTAGAGACCCAACGCACATTTTGACAGTAGATCTACCGGATTTGACTGATGATTTGACATTTGAAGTAATACCAACTGAAATCACCAGCCGAAAGTTGCAACGACTATACAACCGTGACATTTATTATGTTAAGGTCACCTGGAGAAGCAGAGATATAGAAGAAATCACATGGGAAGAAGAGAATGCTATGCGAAAGCAATACCCTAATCTATTCGACTCGGAAGGTAGGTACAATTTCAAGGATGAAATTTTTATAAGTAGGGGGAGTTGTAAGACCCGTATCAAACTAACCGGTCTTACCACCTTGTACCAGGTCTATCCATCATGGTCGAGCCAAATGGACCAAGTGCGTGAAGGAAATAGCGAAACCAGGTACTAAACTGACCCAAAAATAATGAATTTGAGGGCAGGGTCATATACCTAGGTAGGCAGGGTCGACCCCCCCTCACTAAGAAGTCAGACCCCTGATTTTTAACTAGGGGTCAGACAACTTAGGAACTGAGGGTCGACGGGATCTCCGACCCCCTCATCGACCCCCTGTTTGCCGACAGAAACCACAAATAGGAAACTTTCTAAATTTCAATGGGATTCCTTCCTAATCTCATTAAGACTTATTTTGGGAGATTCTACTCTATAAATAGGACGTCCCTAAGCCTCTTTCACTCCTTTTGAAACCCTAATTGAGAGTGAGAGAAAGAGAAGAGAAGAAGAAGAAAAGCAAAGTTGGAGAAGAATACCTAATTGAAGAATTCAGAGAAATGTCTGAATCTCAGTAAACCTAAGGTATGGACAAGTTTCTATTGATGATCTAAGACCTTAGAATAGTTCATGAAGAGGGTATGCTCTAGGAGAAACCCAAATCATACACCCATGAGAAGATTTCAATGAAATCCATGGAGAAATCATGGTAGACAAAGTAAGGAAGAAACCTAGAGTTCTAAGCCATAGAACGAGCTTAGGATGGATTGTGAAAGTAAGCCATAGGACCCAAATATGAAAGAATGGACTGTAGAATGATATTCTCGACTCAACCCACGGGGGGTCGCACATGGGGTCGATTGGGAATCGACCATACCAGACCACAGGATCGACCCCCAGTATTTGGGAAGTCCAAGAAATGGGTGGTCGCACCCAGGGTCGATGGAATATCCTACCCTGGCATCGACCCTACCCTGGGGGTCGCAATAAACTGCTACCCTACCTGCGACCCACCCTGTGACCCGTGCTTAAAAACAAGCCTAATGATGTCGGAATAACTTCTAACCAAAATCTATCGACTTGTTAGGTTTTCCTATTGATATAAAAGTGGGTTTTAATGCTTGAAAGAGAATCAACACTCAAGCAAAGGTGAGGGAACAAGGCCTAAACTAATTGGCTAATAATAAACTATTTTTATTTTCTTGAGTCCAATGCCATGCCTGATTCTATGCGTGTATGCTTGTAATGTGCATTCAACATGTCATCCAATATTCCTGCTATTAATGTTCATGCATATTTAATTCTATTTTGTTTATAACATGATGATGATGATGATGATGCTAGGAATAGACATGTGAATGTATGTATGTGGTTAGTGTGCTTGATGCGAGTGGAGTATCAGGGGGGGAATGTGAGATTGTGGTTCAGCCTGGTCACTAGACTCTAGCTCTATTTCTACTCAAGTCTTGTCCACTGACATCGTTGTATCGCCATTATCTTAGCAGAACTATTACGTCGTAGGGTATTAGGGGAGGTGGTCTCGGACCGTGTAGTCTTCGACTCTGCTGAGGGGCCTTAGCTCTATCTCTATGGACGTATTGAGGGATGCTGGGGTGAGACCATAGGTACACTATTTGACATTAGGATTGGTTAGTTGCGAGCCCAGTTTGCAAGCCCTCACCAGCAAGGGCTTACGTGTTGGTATGGGTAGAGTATCAGGGGAAGGGTGATACGGTACGATCCTAAGCACTTTAGCTCTATCTCTATTCCATAGTGAGTGCATGTGTGACGACAATAAACGTTAACCTTTGGGCGGATTCACACACTCGTGTATAGAGGTGAGGTGGCCACCGAAGCTTTCTATAGCACATTGCAAACTTATAAACCAGACCACAGACATGAATTGAATGCATGGATATGTTTGTTGCATTGTTTTGTTTGCTCACTAAGCCGTGATGTGTGCTCACCCTTTCGACGTCGAATATTTTTAGTTGATGATGCAGGTACCACGGTGGAAGACTATATGAATACTTCTGTGTACGGGCACGTCGCTGCGATGGAAGCTGAAGACTTAGTGAAAACGCATGACTTTTCATGCGAGTGCAATGCATGCGTTTTCGATTAGATTTTGATTTGAATTATTAAGGAAATGTAATTGATATTTTATTTACTTATGTCTTAGTTGATATAACATAATTTGATATTTATTTATGATTATCACATTTAGATTCCTCAGTTCATTTATTATTAAGAGTTCCGCTATTGTGTATTTATTCTGATTATAGTTGTGGATGTGTACGGTTTTGTTTTCAATGGACACAGCCTATTAGAGATCTTGATTGAACCGTTGGTTTATTAGCGGTTCATCACACCGTTCTGAATGGTGCAGAATTGGGGTGTGACACAAGCAATGCACACTGGTACTTGAATCGCCTGATTCGAACTTCGGATGATCAAGATATGAAGAATTAGAGTTTTGACGATAATCCTACTGGCAATTTTGCATGGGATCCGCTGGCGACTTCTGCCCAAAATTATTTACGTCCACTTTGAAGGGGACAGGAAATGGAGCACACTGGCACTTGAATCGCTTGATTCGGATTTCGAATGATGAATATATGAAGAATTGAAGCTTTGACGATAATTATACTAGCAACTTTGCATGGGACCCGCTGACAACTTCTGCCCAAAATTCTTTATGTCCACTTTGAAGAGGACAAGCAATGGAGCACACTGGCACTTGAATCGCCTGATTCGGACGTCAGATGATCAAAATATGAAGAATTGAAGCTTTGACGATAATTCTACTGGCAACTTTGCATGGGACCCGCTGGCGGCTTCTGCCAAAAATTCTTTACGTCCACTTTGAAGAGGATAGGCAATGGAGCACACTGGCACTTGAATCGCCTGATTCGGACTTCGGATGATCAAGATATGAAGAATTGGAGTTTTGACGATAATCCTACTGGCAGCTTTGCATGGGACCCGCTGGAGATTTCTGCCCAAAATTCTTTACGTCCACTTTGAAGAAGACAAGAAATGGAGCACACTGGCACTTGAATCGCCTGATTCAGACTTCGAATGATCAATATATGAAGAATTGGAGTTTTGACGATAATTCGGCTAGCAATTTTGCATGGGACCCGCTAACGACCTCCGCCCGAAATCCTTTACGTCCACTTTGAAGAGGATGGACAATGGAGCACAGTGGCGCTTGAATTGTCGAATTTGGATGTCGGTCGATCAAGATATGGTCGAATGAAGTCCGATTGATTTAAATCATGATAATTCTCCCAATAAATCCATAATTTATGATAATTTATAGAAAAAACCTTGGATTTAATAAGTCAATTTCAATCCGACTAAAATCGTGACATCTTCTTCGTTTGATATCGAAATTGAGTGATTCTAGTATCATTTCAAAGGTATTTCCATGACCTTGTTGTAGGACCCGCCAAAATCAGCTTTGAAATCACCGTTTAGCGTTTAAACCTTGAATTGATCCGCAACCCTTCTGAATATGCCCACCAAGACTCTTGTACATTGGGGACACTCTAGTTCAGCCTAGAACACCATAGAGAGCACAGAAGAATTGATCGACTATTGGTTTGAGAGAGTATCACTCACATCCCCTATACTTTTCAAATTTTCATCCCCCTCCGCTCTCTTACTGCCTATACACCAATAAAGTTCTGTTTGGCTGGGGATGACAAAAATGGGGTGCTTACAGGTACCAATGCCACTCCCAAACCAAATCATGCTTATGCAACTTGGCAATAGTAGGACCAAATGCTACTATGTTGCATCTTATCCACTTTAACTAGACCTGTGTTTGCTTTGGTTGTCGGTTTAAATACATCTAGGGTTGTCTGGACCACTTTGGAAAAACACTATGCCTCTACCTCATAGGCACGCATTATGCAGCTTGAATTTCAACTAAGATCTTTGAAGAAAGGATCTCTATCTATGGCAGACTATATTCAGAAAGCCAAAAATCTTGGTGATCACCTTGCAACTGTTCTGCAACCAATACGTGATTCTCAAATGGTGTTGAGCATTTTGAGTGGGCTAGGCCCAGAATATGATGGGTTAGTCACTTCAATTACATCTCGTCTTGATCTTATTAGTGTTGATGATTTTTCGGGAATTTAACAAATCAAGAGGTGATGCTACAAACCCGTACTTGGGAACCAGTGATTGCAACACCAACAGCCAATTTGTCAACAAAGCCTCAATCTTTCTGAACCACCCATGCCTCACCGAGGCCGTGGTCGTGGAAGAGGCCAAGGACGAGGAAGATATTCTTATGACTCATCTGACAATAGACCACGAATTGTGTGTCAAGTTTGTAATAAAATAGGTCACTCAGCTTTTCACTACTACCAAAGGTTCAATCAGACATATGTTCAACCACAGATGGCACCACCTGCACACTATGGTAATTCAACAAATGCAATGTGTGCGGGATCCAACTCTACTTCCTATGATTCTTCATGGTATCCAGATTCTGGTGCAACACACCATTTAACCCCTGATTTATCAAATTTGTCACTGTCCGTTCCATATACTGGAAATGAACTGGTTCGCGTGACCAATAGAACATGTTTGCCAATATCCCACACTGGTTCATCTTTCTTTACTACTCCTAATGAGTCTTTTGCTTTTGAAAATGTTTATCATGTCCCAACAATAGATAAAAATCTTTTACCTATCTCTCAATTTACTCATGATAATCATTATTATTTTGAGTTTCACCCTTGTTTTTGTTGTGTCAAGGATCTATCCTCAGGGAAGCTCCTACTTCACCGCCAAAATAAAGATGGCCAATATCTTCTCAATGGTGCAGTTAATAAAAAACCCCTAGTAGTCCACTCTCCTTCCCAGTCAAGTTCGTATTCAGTTAGTGTTGGTGACCGTACGTCTCCTTTGATATGGCATGATCATTTGGGACATCCAACAAATCAACTACTTTCTTCAATCATTAAAAACCACTCTTTTCCAGTTTCTGGTTCTTCTCAATTGAAATTATGTGAACCATGTCAACTAGGAAAATATCATAATCTTCCCTATCCCCTTAGCTCATCTCATTGTAATGCACCATTGGAAATTGTCTATTCAAACTTATGGGGTCCTACTCCTGTTTATTCTACTTCTAGTTACCGTTATTACATTGCATTTGTAGATGATTTTAGTAGGTATACGTGGTTGTTCCCTTTCATGTCCAAGTCAGAGGCTTTGCAAACCTTTGTGGCATTTCAAATACAGGTGGAGCGGCAATTTAATGCAAAGCTGAAATGTCTACAGTCTGATGGAGGTGGTGAGTTCCTTAAATTCAAAAGTATTTGCAGTCAAATGGGATTATTCATCATTTTTCTTGTTGACATACCTATCAACAAAATGGGATTGTGGAAAGAAAACATCTCACATAGTGGATTGTGGGCAAACATTAATGCTTAGAGCTCATAAACCACAAGGTATACTGGGACAAAGCCTTTGCAACTTCTGTATTTCTTCTAAACAGATTACCTTCAAAGGTAATTGGGAATATTTCTCCATATGAGAAGTTATTTCACAAAATTCCTGATTACAAGTCACTAAGAATTTTTGGCTGTGCTTGTTATCCTTGTCTTCATCCATACCAAAATAATAAGTTGGACAGCAAGTAAAAAATGTGTGTTTTTCTTGGATACTCACCTCAATACAAAGGGTATCTGTGCTTGGATACAGAGACAAAGACGATTTATGTGTCTCGAAATGTTGTTTTTAATGAAGGTCGATTTCCATTTATGGACAAAGAAATTAAATCCTCTCATTTATTGACTGAGCACCATCCGATTGTCTTACCACCTCTTCTTATTCCAATCAGTTTGGTACAACCAAACCAACCTAGCACTATTGCTATGAATGAGGGGGTGTTGCATAATATTGAGACACCTATACAACCTACACCCACTTTGTTTCCAATTAATTCAGTCACAACACCTGTGCTTATCGTACAAGAACCTAGCTCATCACCAATAACCGGACCTACACCACCATATATTCATATTTCAAATTCAAATATGGATACTCAAGAGAATATTCCATGCAGCAAGGTATAGTCTAACACTTGTAAAGCTCTCAAATATAAGAGGCTTGATAATAGGAGAAGTGTTACAGTAGGACTCTTGACTGTTGTAACTGCATGGCAAGTTATAAATATACAAATGAGCTCAACACGATTTGTGTAAGTTCCATTCAAATTCAAAACTCTATTGTCTAGCAGTTTTGAGTCCTTCAACCGTGACAAAGCAACTGCTCTGGAGGTGGAGGCTGATAAGGCCTCTGAAACTTTCTGCAACGGCGGAGAGGTGATCGTTTTCGAGGTAGACGGAGGTCAAGCTTCGGCATAGACTTCAGAGTTTGAGTTCAACGAACGAAGTCCCACGCCCATTTCATTTCTAACCACTTTAATAACGTCAATGACAACGATTCAAAAGAAAAGGACCAAATTATTGAGTGACCTACGACTTTCCTCTGAATCAAAACCCTTTTGCCTATCTAATCAAGAAGTTGCAGATCAGACAAACTTTCAAAGGAATCAGACAAACTTGGCGGCCGATCAAGGTTCTAGCGCTGGCGATGGCAATGGAAGCTAGGAGATGACATCGAATCAGACACAGGAGACGGCAGATCAGAATGGGACTCCCGCAATGGCGACTGGCGTTGCAGCTGAGTCTTACCACAAAGCAATGAAGAAGCAACAGAGGCGGCTATATTCGTGGTCATCAAGGGAGGTGGATGATCAGTTCGAAGAAGGCAGCAATTGGGTGGATTTTCTGACCATGATGAGGGCTCTGGAGAGCACCGCATCCTTATCGCTCGCCCCCTTCATCTCTTTGCTTACCGAGTTCGTGGCTCGACTTGATCACTTGATTGAAGCCGTCGATGAGCTTGCCAAGATGGCCAACTTCTAGTATGAAAATTCATGAACTCAGGTGGTCGTTTCTTGCTGCATCTCATGTGTACTCAATCTTTTATATTAATAGCGCAAAAATGTTATTCAATTAACAGCAGTAGCTCACAACGCAAAAACCAAAAGGAGGGGAGGTGGGGGCTGCGGGAAGAGGGTCGGCGGAGAGAGGGGGTTGCCGGAGGAGGCATCACCAGGAGAACGGTTCACAACTGGGGTGAAGAGGGTGGATTAGAAACAAGAGGGTTATTGTAGTTATTTTATGATTGTACTAGTTTTTGGCTAACAAATAGTTGAGGGGTATAATTGTCCAAGGTAGATTAAGTTTAAAACGGTTAAAGAAAATGGGATAGTTGTAATTGTTTTAAAGGTATGGGAGGTAGTTGAAATTTAATCAAACCACATGAGAGGTAGATGTAATTTTCCTCAAAAAAAATTTTTATTGGGAGTCAACTTAACTCCATAGTGCATGACTCATAACTTCAAAAACTAGTTTTACCGAAAAAAAAAAAAAAAAAAAAAACCCTCAAACGGTAGATAATTAATAATTAGTTTATATAATATAAGTTATTAGAATTTTATTGCATATGAAAATATTAAATAGTTTTATCCATCTATTAACCTTGACAATACGTGAATTTTTATAAACGTCGTGGGTTCACCGAGAAAATAAAAAATATTAATTTTATAAGTAGTTTGTACTCATTTTCATTGACTTTTTATAATACAAAAAATTCTTTTGTGTTTTTATTTTATAAGTAACTAAAATTAACGGAAAGAGAAAAATAAATAAATTATGATATAAATATATCAGAATTCCATGCTGAGAGAGAAAAGTCCAGCCATAAGAAAGAGAACGATGTTCCCTAAAACAAACTAGAGATACAACATTAGAAGTAAAGGAAAGCAACGTAGGTGTAAACTCCTTGACTCAGACCTCAATTTGTTTAATCAATTGAACCTTCCAACCACTAACAATATCATTAAAGATAACCAAATTAAAGGAATACGAACGTGGGTACTCTTTTCCCACGCAACAATCATGTTGCCTTTATTTCAAATAGGCTTGCTCATGGAGTTGTAACTTCGTCCAATTGGATCGTATTTGTCTGTGTCATTTGAAGCTTGTTATACACAATTGAAAATGGAAATGATGGAGAGCCAGAAAAACAACAAAGAGACTTGTGATAGGATCAGCTACCTCCCAGAGCCAATTGTGCATCACATTCTTTCTTTTCTATCAACCAAAGATGCTCTCAGAACAAGTTTCTTGTCCAAGAGTTGGAGCAACCTATGGACTTCTATTCCTATTCTAGACTTCGATGAGTCTAGATTTTATGATAGAGAAGTAATGTTCTACTACCATGGTGAGCCAAAAAGTAGAAAAGATTACGACAAGATGTGGGAACGGAAGAAGCGATTTGCGGATTTGATTGATAGATCCTTACTACTTCATGAGGGCCAAAACATTCGTGAGCTTAAGATAAGCTTCCACCATCTTAACGATTCTGTTCTTATGAATCGTGCTGATCCATGGGTTCGCTTTGCACTGACAAATGTCCCTGTGTTCCATCTAGATTTCACTGGTGAGCTGTTGGAAGATTGTTTTGTAGACTTGTATCAATTGCTTCCTTGTCCTTTTTCATCTAAATTATTGAAAGTTATGGTATTAAACTTTTGCTTGTTTAAGCCATTAGAGCATAAGAGTTTCCCTTGCCTAGAAACCGTAATTCTGACCCAAGTTAAATTACTTGATACGTCGGTCCAAGATTTAATCGCTAATTCTCCTCACTTGGAATCCTTACATCTAAAGGGCTGTTGGTTTTTTCCGGACCTTATTATTGACGCTCCACAGTCACAACTCAAGCACTTACGATTGGAGTCTAATGATGTTGATAAGTGTCATATAAACATTCCCAGTCTTTTGCACATCCAGTTTGTGGGGCAAAAACCGTCTTTCTCTATAAAGAACTTATCAAAGCTGATTAATGCAAGCTTGGAGTTTCAACAGGAGTTTCTCTACTCTGATTATGGTGATGAGCTCTGTGAACTTCTGAATGTTATGGATCATGCCAACGCTTTGACACTATCTGACTTTTGTCTTCAGGTATATATGGTACTTTTCATTAATGTTGCTTTGTCCTCCAATGTTGAAGTCATGTTCTAGAAGATGTGATGAAAGTATTAAACAAAGATGGACCACGCTCTAACCAATAAAAAATCTCCCAATGACTCTACTTTCTAAATAGAGTGAAGAACTGTGTAGTGCTTTCTAGCTTCCCATCTTACCAAAGAAGATAAACTTGATTTATTTTTTGATTAAAACTTTTTAGTAGAAAAGAAAAACTAATTTGAAGAAGACAAGGGAAAGTTTATAGATCTAAAGGGTTAGATGGGCTCCTACGTAACACAATCCAATACAAGTAGTCCCATTACATTTTCTTAGTCCTTAGCGAAGCTAGTTGTAATCTAATTTGCTTCTTGGTCTTTATCATTTATAACATTTTAGATCGTTAATTCTAATGTTGTCATTTATTGACTCTCCTTTCATATCGAAGGTTCTACCACTTCTAGAGTACGGCCTTGAAGGGTTGCGAGAAAGTTTGCCATCTCCACTCTACAATTTAAAGCATTTAACAATTCAAACAGATTTGAACAACTGCACACTTGTTGGTGTAGCTTGCTTGTTGAGGAGCTCTCCTAACCTAGAAGCTTTTTCCATAGATTTCGGATATATTAGTGAAAGACTGGTAAGGAAATTAACTTTAGTTTATTCCATGTTATCTTTAATACTATTTATGCATGGCTTAAAGCTAATTGAACATTTCTTATGTGGCTTTGTAGGAAATAGGTGACGACCTCGCGTCCAATGAATATATTCGTATAATTTCTATGCTTGATGAGAATGAATTTTGGGAGTCACAGTTGCCTCTCTTTCCTAGTTTAATTCATCTTGAGAAAGTTGAGATCAATGGATTTGGTGGACAAAAAAGGGAAATGGGGCTAATAAAATATTTGCTCGAGAAATCGTTGCTTTTAAAGGAAATGGTTATAATCCATAACAAATGCTACAATGATGAGTTGGAGTTCCTAAAGGTAAAGTTGGAAAATGCTCAAAAGTTAATATCTTTCCCAAAAGCTTGTCCGTATGGTGAGATAAAATTTTCATAAAACAAATGAAAATTTTTTTTTCTTTTGTAGAAACTATTAAAATCCAAGGCATGTAATTCTTCTGCAGTCATATAATTTTGTATATTGCTAGACCTTTGCATTATCAATGCTCAACTCTTTTTTCTTTTTTTTGGTTTTTTTTTTCCAAGAAATGGATCTTATGTTCCGAATTTTATGTAGAGTATAATCACAATTTATGACTTTTATGTGGAACCATTGCAAATTGGATAGCTACGAAAGGTTCGTTATGAAACTCTAGGAATCTGCCTACCTTTGTACATATGGATTCTCAAATTGTGTTTGGGCTGATATTTTACATGAGAGAATAGAGGGACTTTTGGGGGTCTCATCGAATCTATCATGTGGTAAATATTTGGACTGCCATGAGTCCTTGATAAGATGACAAGTTTTGGCTTAATTTGGTATTATATGCTAGACACATAATAGAAGAGGTTTAAAAAAAAAAAAAAAAAAAAAAAAAAACTTTTAGCTCGAACAAATGAATCATGATGTTGTAAGAGCATACAAGTTATGATCCAATCATAGAAAAGAAAATTCATTGTAGATTAAAGGTCCTCTTCGTCTCAACTACATATTTTGAGTGGTTTTGATGGTATACTGGGATTATAAAAGTATCTTGATTTTCGCTGGTTCTGTTTGTAATTGAGTTGGTTACAACATATTGATTACAGCCCTTCTTCCTTTGTTAATGGAACTTAGGGGTATGTTTGAAGGCGTCTTCTAGTTTGGTGGTTTACATAATCAAGTTCCAGTTGGGTATTTACTGTCACACGGTAAATAGGTCCCAAGGTCTCATGTTTATAGGTTAAGTTTTAGGTCAAAAGGAATTGGTCATGTTATTACTTAGGAGTACGTGATTTAGTTTGACTCCGAAATTTGTCATGTGATGTTTACCAATTGAGCCTTTCAAGTGGTGGGATTAGATGTCTTTTGATGTACGATCAAGTGTCCTAATGACTGACCTCCTTGCAGCAAGACATTTTTTCCTTTATTAAAACCTTGAAAGGAGTAAACAAAATCTTTACCATTGATCAGAGCGAAAGAGGGAATGACTTGAAAGGAAGCTCTTAAATGTGATTTCTTTTCCGATGCTCCTCATTTTCGGCAGCCACTATTGGCTGGCAAGAGTAAGTATAGTTGCTTGCAGGGACATATCGGGTTCAGTGGATCGGATTGGGCTCTACCAAACAGGGGTGGGTCTTGCTAGGATGAGATATCCCAACCTGACCTCGGACCAGGCTGGGCTGGGACTGGGTTGAGCCTGGGTCAAGCCCTGGGGATCGTGGATTGGGTCCGGGTTTTGGAAATTCTGTCCTGTTATTCCTTGTTTGAGTCTGGGCTAACCCTTGAGATTTTGGATTGGGCCCGGGATTTTAGAAATTCAGCCCTGTTGTTCCACCCCAATTGTTTCCTAACCTCTTTCACTCGAATTCTCTGATAGGTTGCAAGGGGAATTGATGGGAAGGGAAGTGAAATTTTTAATTAAAAAAAAAAATTCTTATAATCATTACATCACATGTTATTACATGACTAAGTATCTAATTCCTAATCCATTCCATATTTGGTTATTAACTTACATATAGGTTCTCAAGGAATTTTATTCTCGCACAATAACAATTTATCCCTATACATGTAATAACCCCAAACCCACACAAATTACTAATACAAGTCCAATAATTACATTAATCTCACAAAATACAAGACACTACTCCTACCTGTATTTCATTGCCTAAAGCAATATTAAGCTTCACCATAACACAACAGACGAAAGTTGTAAGAGGACTGAGATTTTGACTTCTTCAGAATCGATCAAGGCCTGTCACGGCAACTGCCTTGACCGACTGCAACAATTGCCAGTGGAAAGAGAAAAGATTGGAAAGAGGTGCCTCATATTTAGAGGGGTGCGATGAAGGGTCATTGACATAGGACCCAGGAGATTATGAAATGACTAAGGGAATATTTCATGCACCTCCCTGTACTTTGCATTAAAGTGAAAATTTTTTTTATACAAGTTTTTTACCCTTACACGGCCACTGTACTGAAAAAGTTTATCAACCCCTTGTAGAGTGAACATTTCTCTTTCTTTAATTTTTTAATTTACCTTACAACTATGCATCATAGACATTAGTCATTCTACCTCCCTTGTCATCTTCATACTTTTGGATTGGAATTAAATTATTGCCAAGATAGAGACAATAGTCGCCAGTAGATCTATAGTCCATTGGGGACCCTGCCCAATCTGCAGCAGTGAAGGCACGTAAATGTAAACTAGAGCAGCGATGCAATTGTAGACCCATCGTGAGGTACCGTAGGATTCTCTTGACTGTCTGCCAGTGATCAACGATTGGATTGTGTATATGTTGGCAAACACTATTGATTGAGAAGGAGATATCTGGCCTTGTGATTGTGAGGTACTGAAGTGCACCTATGGTGCTTTGGTACAGTATTAGATCATGAAATGGGGCTGCAACTTCATGTGAAAGAGGAATGGTGGAGCACGGTGTTGGTAATGGTTTGGCATCGTCCATCTTGGATTGTCGAAGAAGATCCACAGCATACTTTATTTGTGATAAATGAAGTCCTTTATCAGTAGAGATTACTTCCAGCCCCAGATAGTAATGAAGATTCCTAAGATCTTTGATTGCAAATGCTTGATGTAACCAAATGACGAATTTTTGGTTGGTGATGGAGCCATCAAAAACTCCCAACTGATGATATAGTAAAATGAAGATTGATAGGCTTCCCTTCTCGTTGTCATCTTTTTCACTTGTGATCTCATAAATGATATTGGAGAAAGGTTGTGGCTGTGTATAATATTTTATGGCCATATTGTAGGACAATGGAGGAAGTATTACAGTGGTGGCGTAAGTAAGGAAGGGTGTACTATTTATAACACTCTCGGTAATATGGAAGCTGGGGAATATGAGTTATAATGAAAATTAGAAACAGAACCTAACATTGGCATGGCTGCTGATATCGAAAGGGTGTTGTGACCTCTCTGCTCGAAAATCCATGGTTATTCATAGTACCATGGAGCGCCAAATTGCAAAGATTTTGAAGGAAGGAAAGCTACTGAAGATATCTGAAGTTTTTTAGATTCCTCCTACGGTTTTGTGGTATAAGGTGATTGTTGATGGTTGTAGACTGGGCAATCCAAGAATAGCCTCTGCAAGTGGTGTAATAAGAAACAACAATGACACAGTTTGATATGCTTTTGCAGAGTACATTGGGGTGGAAACTACTTATAAAGCAGAATTTCACGCGGCTATGAGAGGGTTATAGGAAGCATGAGGTTGGGTTTTTCAAGTATTTGGTTGGAGCGTGATTCAAGTGCAGTGGTGCACGCACTCCAATCAAAAGCTGTACCATGGTTCTGTCTACAACTATGGTTAAGTATGTCACACCCCAATTCCGCACTATTCAGAATGGTGTGATGATCCGCTAGCAAACCAACGGTTCAACAGGATCTCGAGTAGGCTATATCCGTTTTGTCTAAACCTCATACATCCACATTCATAATCAGAGTAAATACACAATAGCGGAAGTCTTATAGTAAAATGAACTGAGAAATCTAACTGTGATAATCATATTTAAATAATAAATTATTCTGTATCAACTAAGATAAATAAATATCAATTACATGTCTTTACTAATTCCAAGTAATGAAAATAAAATCTATAAAATCTAATCGAATACGTATGAGTTGCATTCGCAAGAGGAGTCATGCGTATCTATTTCGTCTTCAACTTCCATCGCCGCCATGTGCCCGTACACTGGAGCGTTGACATAATCTTCGACGGTAGTACTTGCATCATCAACTAAAAATATTCGACGTCGAGGGGTGAGCACACATCATGACTCAGTGAGCAAACAAAACAATGCAACAATACATATGCATGCATTCAATTCATATCTTTGGTCTGGTTTTAAGTTTGCAATGCGCAATAGAAAGGTTCGGTGGTCAAAGGTTATCGTTTATTGACCCCTCCTCTATACACAGGGGTGGAAGTCCGTCCAAAGGTTAACGTTTATTGTCGTCCCCATCCAGCATACCATGAACATTGTACAACAAAGGTTAACGTTTATTGTTGTACAGTGCCATACAACACGTAAGCCCCTGCTGGCGAGGGCTTGCAAACTGGGCTCGCAACTAACCAATCCTAATGCCAAACAGTGTATCCAAGGCCTCACCCCAGCATCCCTCAGAACGTCCATAGAGATAGAGCTAAGGCCCCCCGATAGAATCAGAGACTACAAGGACCGAGACCACCTTCCCTGATACACTACGACGTAATAGTTCTGCTAAAGTAATGGTGATACGACGATGCTAATGCACAAGACTTGAGTTAGAGATATAGCTAGAGTGCTGAGGCCCAGCCTATGACACCCCCCTGATACTCGCTCGCATCAAGTACATCAACCACACACATACCTTTCACATGCCTATTCCTATCATCATCATCATCATCATGTTATAGACAATAAAGTAAATATGTATGAACAAATAATAGAAATATTGGATGACATGTTGTATGCACGTTACAAACATATTCGCATAGAATCAAACATAGCATTGGACTCAAAAAATAAAAACAGTTTGTTATTAATCAATTAGATTTTAGGTCTTGGTTCCTCACCTTAACTTGATCGTAAGTCCTCGTTCAAGCTTTAAGAATAACCTTTATATTGATATTATATTGCTAGAAGACCTAACAAAATCGATAGAATTTAATTACAATTAATTCTGATTTTAAAACCCATGCTGTTAACTGGGGGTCGATGCTAGGGTCGGAGTCTTGATCGACCCTGGGTGCGACCACTCCTACTCTGGGCTTCCCGAACACTGGGGGTCGATGCTCAGGGTCTGGTAGGGTCGATTGGCCATCAACCCCCCATGCGACCCCCTGTGGGTTTTGTCAATTTTTCTTCCTTTAGTCCATTCTTCATGTTTGGGGTCCTATGACTTGCTACTACAGTCCATTCCACACTTGTTCTATGGCCTAGAACTGTGATTCATTCACCTATATGGCTTTCATGACTTTTCCCATGGTTTTCCATGAAAACCTAACCATGGGTGGGTGATTTAGGTTTCTCCGAGATCACACCCTCTTCATTATCTACACTAAGGTCTTTAGAAATTCATGGAAATAGTATCCCTACCTGAGAAGAATACTCCTTCTCTGCAACTCTTCTCCTTTTGCCTTCTTCTCTTCTTTCCTTCTCTTCTTCTTCTCTTCCTTCTCTTCTCTTTCTCTCAATTCAATTAGGGTTCTAAAAGGAGTGAAAGAGGCTTAGGGACGTCCTATTTATAGAGTAGAAACTCCTAAAATAAGTCTCATTGAGATTAGGAAGGAATTTCATTGAAATTAGAAAGGTTTCCTAATTTAAGTTTCGAACTGTTTTTACTGACTACCGGAGGTCGATAGGGGGGTCGGAGATCCCGTCGACCCCTGGTCCTTAAAGTGTCCGACCCCCCATGTAAAACTGGGGGTCTGACTTTTATATTGGGGGGGTCCGACCCTCCCTTGCTGGGTATGTGACCCTCCCCTTATTTTGAGTGTTTTTGGGTCAGTTTAATACCTGGGATCATGATCTCCTTCACGCACTTGGTCCATTTGGCTCAACCATGATGGGTAAACCTGGTTCAAGGTGGTAAGACCGGGTTAGTTTGATATGGGTCTTACAACTCTCCCTACTTACAAAAATTTCGTCCCCGAAATTGTTCATACCTTTTGAGTCGAATAAGTGAGGGTATTGCTTTCGCATAGTATTCTCTTCTTTCCATGTAATTTCTTCCATGTCTCTACTTCTCCAAGTGATCTTAACATAATAGATATCTCGGTTGCATAGTCGTTGAACCTTTCGGCTGGTGATTTCAGTTGGTTTTACTTCAAATGTCAAATCATCAGTCAAATCAGGCAGATCTACTGTCAAAACGTTCGTTGGATCTTGGACATACTTATTCAATTAGGAAATATGAAATACGTCATGCATACTTGACATAGATGGTGGTAGTGCTAACTACTAAGCCACTTTCTCATGCTTAGCTAGAATCTCATATGGCCCGACATATCTTGGACTTAGTTTCCCTTTCTGTCCGAACCGTTTCAATCCTCGCATAGGCGATACTTTTAAGAATACTTTATCACCCACGATGAACTCAAGATCTCTGCGTCGAGTATCTGCATATTGCTTCTGACGATTCTGAGCTGTTCTCACTCTTTCTTTGATAATGTCGACCACTCGATAAGTCTCTTCAACAAACTCCGGTCCAATAATACTACGTTCCCCAACTTCATTCCAAAACAACGGAGTTCGACACTTTCTGCCATACAGTGCTTCATAGGGTGACATCTGTGTAGTAGCCTGATAGCTATTGTTATAAGCAAACTCGATAAGTGGTAACTTTTCATCCCATGATCCTTTAAAATCAATTACACATGCTCGAAGCATATCTTCTAGAATCTGAATTGTACGTTCCGACTGTCCATCTGTCTGTGGATGGAATGCAGTATTAAACTTCAATGTTGTACCCATAGCCTTTTGTAATTCTTCCCAAAACTTGAAAGTAAATCGTGGATCTCTATCGGATACAATGCTCTCTGGTACACCGTGTAATCGAACAATATTATCCACATACAGCTTTGCTAACCTCTCTAGTGTATACTGAGGTTGTATCAGTATAAACCGAGCTGTTTTAGTCAGGCGGTCTATAATCACCCAAACTGCGTCAACTACTCGAGGAGTCAATGATAACCCTGTAACGAAGTCCATAATGATGCAGTCCCATTTCCATGTTGGTTCTGGTAACGGCTGTAACAGTCTTATGGGTTTTTGTCGTTCAGCCTTTACTTTCTGACAATTTAGGCATTGAGACACGAACTTAGCTACGTCTGATTTCATTCCTCTCTACCAATATAATTTCTTTAGATCATGATACATTTTTGTACTTCCCGGGTGTATCGAATAGATGGTGGTATGGGCTTCTTTCATCAGTCGGTGTCTAATGTCCACACTTTCTGTTTCGGGTACACATATTCTTTCTTTGTATTTCAGTACCTTCTCTTCGTCCAAGGTGAACTCAGGGTCAGTTCTACCTTTTTTGATGTCTTCTTGTACCGTTCTCAGGTAAGGGCCTGATTTGATAACTGTCTTCACTTCATCAATTATATCCGGTATAATCTTTAATGCAGCGAACATATTGGAAAACCGATGAATGAACTCTTGGTTGGCTGATCCATCCGTTGTATCTATCACATACTGCTCATTGCCGTGATTGAATACCGTTCCAGTAGTACACATTGCTGCAGTTATGCTAACCTCTCCTTGAGATTTTATCATTGCCTTTCTGCTTAACGCATCTGCTACTACATTAGCTTTCCCCGGATGATACTGGATATCACAATCATAGTCTTTCCATAGTTCCAGCCATATTTTTTTGTCTCATATTCAACTCCTTTTGATTAAATAGATAAGTAAGACTTTTGTGGTCCGATTTAATCTGGAACTTATCTCCGTATAGGTAATGTCTCCATATTTTGACAGCATGTACCATTACCGCTAACTCCAAATCATGAGTGGGATAATTTTTCTCATGTGTCTTTAACTGTCTTAAGGCATAAGCAATTACTTGTTCTCCTTGCATAAGCACACATCCTAATCCTAGTCCTGACACATCAGTGTACAAGACAAATGGCTGTCCTGGAACCGGAATAGTCAAAATCGGAGCGGATATCAATCTGGTCTTCAGGGTTTGAAAGCTCTTCTCGCATTTATCCATCCACACAAACTTTTCACCTTTCTTAGTCAGACTGGTGAGAGGTACGGTAATCTGGGAATAATCTTCCATAAATCGCCAATAATAACCAGCTAGACCCAGAAAACTTCTAATTTTTGCAACACTCTTTGGTGCTTCCCACTTTACAATAGCCTCGATCTTGCTGGGATCCACTTTGATTCCTTCAGCGGATACTACATGGCCTAGGAAGGCGACTTCACTTAGCCAAAATTCACACTTGGTAAATTTGGCATACAACTTCTCTTTCCTTAAACGCTGTAGAGTGGCATTTAGATTCTTAATATGGGTTTCCTTGTCCTTGGAATATATCAATATATCATCAATAAACACAATAACCGACGTATCCAACATATCTTGGAAAACCCGGTTCATGAGTTACATGAAAGTTGTTGGTGCATTTGTTAATCCAAAAGACATGACCAAGAATTCATAATGTCCATATCTGGTCCTGAAAGCTGTCTTAGGAATATCACTATCTTTAATCTTCAACTGATGGTAGCCTGACCGAAGATCGATCTCAGAAAATACTTTTGCTCCTTGCAACTGATCGAACAAGTCATCGATTCGAGGTAGTGGATATCGATTCTTGATTGTCAGTTTGTTCAACTCCCGATAGTCGATACATAATCGAACGCTACCGTCCTTCTTCTTTACGAACAATACTGGCATTCCCCATGGTGATATACTGGGTCGGATATAACCTTTGTCCAGTAATTCTTGTAGTTGTACTTTCAATTCCTTTAGTTCAGTAGGAGCCATTCGATAAGGTGCTTTTGATACTGGTGCGGCTCCAGGTATAAGATCTATCACAAACTCTGTGGCCCGGTCGGGTGGTAATCCAGGTAGTTCCTCAGGAAATACGTCGGGGTAGTCCCGCACGACATCAATATCTTCCATCTGTGGTGCTTCTTTGGTAAGGTCGACCACTGACACTAGATACCCGGCTGCTCCTTTCTCAAGGCACTTCTTAGCCTTTAGTGCTGACACTATGAGCTTGCGTTTACGGGAAAGTTTGGTTCCTGTAAAACTCAATTCTGCTCCTTCTTTGTCTTTAAATGTTATCTTCTTTTCGACGCATAATAGGTTCGCAGAATGCCGAGCTAACCAGTCCATTCCCAAGATGACGTCAAAGTCTACCATCCCGAGTTGGATCAAGGTTGCATCTAAGGTTTTATCGCCAATGAGAACTGGACACGACCCATAACCTTTTTTTAACTCCACTTCTAACCCCATCGGTGACCGTACAATTAGTTTGTAGTCTAATGTTTTGATGGGTAAATTCAGCTTCTTTCCAAATGACACAGATATAAAAGAATGATTTGCTCCTGAGTCAAAGGACGGGTATGTCATTTATAGGTACGATACCTGTGATTTATTTTAACTTAGTCTACATACTCACACAATGTAATACAACTTAAAAGATTTTAGTCATACATGTGACCACATCGGGTGATGCGGCAGCATCCTCAGATGTTACAGCATAAATTCGTCCTTGATGTAGCTGCTTCCTGGGCTTAGGACACTCCCTTGCCATATGCCACGCTTGATTGCAGTTATAACATTTTGGACCTTCAGTATTTGGCTTTGGCTGCTGTTGAGTTACTGGGGTAGTCTTGGGTACAGCAGTAAAGCCTTGAGCACGGAAGGGTTTGAATGTATTATTATTCCCTCCATTATAAGCATTTCCAGCTGGCCTTTTTATACCACAGTTCTGTGTGAAATAGCTCTCCTTCTGGCTTGATTCTATAACTCGAGCAATTTGCACAGCTTCATTATATATTTTCTTCTCCAAACCTAGAACATGCTCTCTGATGCTTCCTTTAAGTCCCGTGACAAACCTACGGGTCTTAGTGTCTTCTTCTTGCATGCTGAGTAGTGCAAAGAAAAATAGCTCCTCGTAACGCTGTTGATATGCATCCACGGACATCTGTCCCTGATATAAACTCAGGAACTCCTTCTCCATAGAATCTTTGAAGCTTCGGGGAAAGTACTTCTCAAAGAAAGCTTCTTTATGTATAGCCCAGGTCAATAGGGCATTCTTGGTTAATAGGTAGGCCCTGGTAGATTTCCACCAATGATGTGCATCACCTTTTAGCATGAAGGTGGCACATAATACCTTTTCTTCTTCTGTAATAGTCATCATTAGAAAATTCATCTCCATCTCGTCGATCCAATGTGCAGGCCATAACGGATCAGACGGTTTTCCGTTAAACTCCTTGGGTTTCATCTTTAAGAATCGCTCCACCAGTCGGGAGTGGTCCATTTGATTTTGAGGGTATGCCCCAAACATAGGTTGTGGATACTGATAATTAACCTGAACTGCTTCAGGACCTGGTACTGGAATCTGTGCAGCTGGTGGTTGCGGTGTTTGAGGTGTTGGGTGGTTATCCACCGGTGCTGCACTTGTTTGTCCAGTCGGTATTGGTGTAGCATGTGCTGCCAGAAACATTATTCCCATTGCTGCTTGTATTTGAGCCTGTGCTTGCTGCATTTGTTGCAGCCATTGCGCTAGGTTCATAACCACGGTTGCCAGCTCTGATGGTAAAGGTGGCAAGTTGGTAGGATTTTCCTGACCCTGGTTTACTGGTGGTGTAACCTACGGATTATCCTGTGCATATATATTTTCTTGACTGGCTTCCTCCACGGGTGGTGGTGGTGGAACTGCGTTTCGGCTCTGCCTGGTTACTCTACGCCCAACCATAATATTCCTCTGATAATGGTGATGCCTGAAAATCATTAACATACGTGAGTCAATCATTTATACTTCATGTAGGTACGCTAACCAATGTTAATTTCTAAGTTGTTCAGATCATTCTATGAAAAACACTGTCCTTTCTATGCAGGGTCGATGGTGGGGGTCGATGGTATGTCCGACCCTCACTATCCGACCCTAGGAAATCACCTATTTTTCTCGAGAGCCGGGGGTCGATGGGGGGGAAGCCCAGCAACCAAGCAACTAAAGAGCTAGCTGCTATAACTCGCATGATATAGACCACGAAAAATATGAAGGTGAACCACAATGAGAAACATACTTTCATGACATGATTGGGAGGTTCGTTTAAGTATACTCCCGGTGGTCGAGCTGATCTACGACCACTCTCTCCCGGTGGTCGAGCTGATCGGAGTATGTCCGACCCAGGGTGCGACCCCTGGTTCTCTCTCAGGTTCCCGAGAGTCGAGGGTCGATGCGGGGGTCAATATGGGGGTCGATTGTTCTAATCGAATTCTCCGACCCCTGGACCAAAAATCAGATTTTTAATGTCCGATTCTGAGTTCATTTTCCATTCTTCCCTCCCCGTTTCGACTCGTCTCCTTCCTCTGAGTTGCTACAGTGCCAACTCCACTACAATGGTCATTTGGGTTCCATGTTTCGATGTCTACACCTTCCCTACAGGTATGTATCTTACCTTTACATGTTTTTAGGTTTTCTTTTCTAGGTTTTCACCCGTATATCTCATTTTCTTCAAATTAAACTTTGTCCAGCTTTAAAAATTTGACTTTTATTGGGGGCTTTTGTTATTGGTGACTCGAGGAATGAAAGCCCTCAAAAATATTCGAGTTTCATCGGTGTTATTGAGAAACTCAAAATTTTCACTTTTTGCCCTAATTTTGGCGAAATTTTGAATTTCTTAAAATTTCTTGAAATTCAATCTAATTAGTTGCAATTTCTGCCTGTTTAAGTCTCACAAGTTAGTTTAGGATCTATGTAAGTCCTCCTGCCCACGTGTATGGGTGAAAAGTGAGGCTTTTGGCCAACTTACGTCGTTATAATGTCAAATTTTCAAATTTTTCTACTTTATTATCACATTATCTATTTTTCTTTCTTATCTGCAGTTACTATGGTCCGTACCAAAGTACCCAGAGTTCACGACCATATTCGTTTCCTTTCCAACGAAGCCGAGGCACAGTATGCCCACTACGTTCGCAAGAAGGTAAAGGGAGGTCGCAAGGTGAACTTGGCTGAGTTAGCCTTGTTCAATGTAGAGAGAGCATTTGGTGATATGGGATGGCTTCCTGTCATCACCCATGATGCCTGTACCTGCCCTGACTTGGTACGTCAGTTCTATTGTAACCTCCAGGTGGTGGGGGATTACAATGATGTGGAGAGGGGTGATGAGCTGTGCATCACGAGCTACGTCAAGGGAGTTGACATCACATTTGATTATCGACAGCTGGCCGACCTACTAGGCATTTCCTATGCTGGCCCCATGGTTTTCTGTGCTCCTGGAGAGCCCCGGTTCTTCTCTCTACAGATGAGGACTGAGATCGATAGTCAGCTCATTCGACCTGATCGCTGGCAGATGAGGGCGTGTTATCTGCATTCTGGTCCATGGGTATACTGCAAGATCATTCAGCATAACCTGATACCGCAGAGTGGTCATTAAGAGAGGGTCTCCCAGCTGACCCAGTATCTCCTATATTGCATATGCACTAGGCAGCCTGTCTGCCTTCCATACATCATCATGCGTACCATGATCAGTGCCATGTTACCCAGTCACACGGGCAACCTTCCTTACGGACGCATGATCACTACCTTGCTTACCTGCCTGGGGGTTGACTTATTGGATGAGAAGATTCAGGAGAAATCCTTTTCATCGCCTCTGGATTGGGAGGCTATTTGCAAGATGAGCATGCAGGATGCCCAGGTTAGTGATGAGGAGAGGAACGCGATGGTGCACCCTCGCACTCGCGTAGAGATGACTAACACTGAGGTAGCAGCCGCAGCCGCTAGAGTTCATGGGGAGCCTGCTGGTGATGATGACCGTCTGTACATGGATGTGAACTCCATACCACCTCCTTCACCTACACATGCTGCTGGAGCTAGTACTTCTTATGCGGCTGGTCCTTCTCATGTGGCTGGTCCTTCTCACCCACCTTCTGATATGATGAAGATATTGCATTAGATTAGAGAGGCTCAATACAGATCTGATCTGAGGATGGGGGAGTTACTAGACGCTCAGCGTGTGAGAGTGGATGAGCTACTAGACGCCCAGCGCATATCGGACATGAGGATGGGAGAGCTCATTGATGCTCAACGCCGGTCAGATATGCGTATGGAGGAGCTTTTGGGTGCTCAGCGCATGACTGATCAACGGTTGGCTGGTCTCACAGCTAGTCTTTAGACGACCCAGACTCAGGTAGCCTGGTTGACTAGAGTCTACGCTGAGGATTATGACAGAGACCGTGAGGCACCGCCTCCTCCTTCACCTCCAGCTTCATGATTGTATTTATTTTCTTTCTTTGTACTAAAGAGTAACTGTTCGGGTTGTGGACTGTACTCTACTTTAGCTATTTATATACGTTTGTTTCTCTCTCGTTGTATTTAAAATTATTCCCCCTTTAATAGATGCATTATTCTCTTTTCAAGTTTGGTCTCAAACATCACTTATGCTTATAGTGTGTTAATATTACAGTTTTTACTTTTATCCTATCTCTGTTCACAATTCGTCGTGAAGGTATGCTAGTTTAGCGGACAATGCATGAGATGCTCTAATACCAAGTTGTCACACCCCAATTCCACACTATTCAGAATGGTGTGATGAACCGCTAGCAAACCAACGGTTCAACCGGGATCTCGAGTAGACTATATCTGTTTTGTTTAAACCTCATACATCCACATTCATAATCAGAGTAAATACACAATAGCGGAAGTCTTATAGTAAAATGAACTGAGAAATCTAACTGTGATAATCATATTTAAATAATAAATTATTCTGTATCAACTAAGATATAAATAAATATCAATTATATGTCTTTACTAATTCCAAGTAATGAAAATAAAATCTATAAAATCTAATCGAATACGCATGAGTTGCACTCGCAAGAGGAGTCATGCGTATCCACTTCGTCTTCAACTTCTATCGCCGCCATGTGCCCGTACACTGGAGCGTTGACATAATCTTCGACGGCAGTACTTGCATCATCAACTAAAAATATTTGACGTCGATGGGTGAGCACACATCATGGCTCAGTGAGCAAACAAAATAATGCAATAATACATATGCATGCATTCAATTCATATCTTTGGTCTGGTTTTAAGTTTGCAATGCGCAATAGAAAGGTTCGGTGGTCAAAGGTTAACGTTTATTGACCCCTCCTCTATACACATGGGGTGGAAGTCCGTCCGAAGGTTAACGTTTATTGTAGTTCCCATCCAGCATACCATGAACATTGTACAACAAAGGTTAACGTTTATTGCTGTACAGTGCCATACAACACGTAAGCCCCTGCTGGCGAGGGCTTGCAAACTGGGCTCGCAACTAACCAATCCTAATGCCAAACAGTGTATCCAAGGCCTCACCCCAAGATCCCTCGAACGTCCATAGAGATAGAGCTAAGGCCCCCGGTAGAGTCGAGACTACAAGGACCGAGACCACCTCCCCTGATACTCTACGACGTAATAGTTCTGCTAAAGTAATGACGATACGACGATGCTATTGCACAAGACTTGAGTTAGAGATATAGCTAGAGTGCTGAGGCCCAGCCTATGACACCCCCCTGATACTCGCTCGCATCAAGTACATCAACCAAATACATACTTTCACATGCCTATTCCTATCATCATCATCATCATCATGTTATAAACAATAAAGTAAATATGCATGAACAAATAATAGAAATATTGGATGACATGTTGTATGCATATTACAAACATATTCGCATAGAATCAAGCATAGCATTGGACTCAAGAAATAAAAATAGTTTGTTATTAATCAATTAGTTTTTAGGTCTTGTTTCCTCCCCTTAACTTGATCGTAAGTCCTCGTTAAAGCTTTAAGAATAACCTTTATATTGATATTATATTGCTAAAAGACCTAACAAAGTCGATAGAATTTAATTAATATTAATTCTAATTTTAAAACCCATGCTGTTAATTGGGGGTCGATGCTAGGGTCAGAGTCTTGATCGACCCTGGGTGCGACCACCCCTATTCTGGGCTTCCCGAACACTGGGGGTCGATGCTCAGGGTCTGGTAGGGTCGATTGGCCATCGACCCCCCATGCGACCCCCTGTGGGTTTTGTCAATTTTTCTTCCTTCAGTCCATTCTTCATGTTTGGGGTCCTATGATTTGCTACTACAGTCCATTCCACACTTGTTCTATGGCCTAGAACCGGGATTCATTCACCTATATGGCTTTCATGACTTTCCCCATGGTTTTCCATGAAAACCTAATCATGGATGGGTGATTTGGATTTCTCCGAGATCACACCCTCTTCATTATCTACACTAAGGTCTTTAGAAATTCATGGAAATAGTATCCATACCTGAGAATAATACTCATTCTCTGCAACTCTTCTCCTTTTGCCTTCTTCTCTTCCTTCTCTTCTCTTTCTCTCAATTCAATTAGGGTTCTAAAAGGAGTGAAAGAGGCTTAGGGACGTCCTATTTATAGAGTAGAAACTCCTAAAATAAGTCCCATTGAGATTAGGAAGAAATCCCATTGAAATTAGGAAGGTTTCCTAATTTAAGTTTCGAACTGTTTTTACCGACTACCGGGGGTCGATAGGGGGGTCGGAGATCCCGTCGACCCCTGGTCCTTAAATTGTCCGACCCCCCATGTAAAACTGGGGGTTTGACTTTTATACTGGGGGGGTCCGACCCTCCCTTGCTGGGTATGTGACCCTCCCCTTATTTTGAGTGTTTTTGGGTCAGTTTAATACCTGGGATCGTGATCTCCTTCACGCACTTGGTCCATTTGGCTCAACTATGATGAGTAGACCTGGTTCAAGGTGGTAAGACCGGGTTAGTTTGATACGAGTCTTACAAAGTATGCCGGCAAACCTATCAAACTGCTCGGTTATAGTCACTTATAGTTGGAGAGAGGAAAATATAGTAGTAGATGGACTCGAGCGAGTATGAGAATGTCCCTCAATCACTCTTAAGTCTTCTTTTGAAGTGAGTTATCACTCAATCTATGGTACTATGGTTATCAATTAATGTATACCTACAAGCCCAAGAAAAGCCACCAAAAATAGTTGAACAATTTTAGTTGTAGATTCATTAGAACATTTTATTCACACGTTCTTAGATGTCCAGTAATGTTTATTTATTGGTAACCAGAAAATTTATTGGAATTTATTGAAATAAATAATAACCATAGACAAGATGAGGCTAGGATCATAGAGCGAAGAGAGATATGTGGGGTAATTTTATATAGCTTTGTAATTTTCATGTAACGAGAAAATAAGTAGAAGACTTGCAACACCAACCCCTAGTTTTACATGAACTTTTGTTTCTCACTAGTTTTTACACTGTTGTGCACCTAGAACATCATAAAATTCCACCCTAACTACTAGCTATTCTGAGGCATGTGAGCCTTGACTTCATCCCCTGTAGATTGTTTTATCTGTTACGGCTTGGTTCTACATCAGCTAGCATTCAAAGATGGCAACATGGCATAGAGATGAGCCTCTTGGAGTTTTCAGACTTGAGTGGTTAGGTTTGAAGTAATCTCTCTCTCCCCCCCCCCCCCCCGCTCCCTCCTCCTCCTCCTCCCCCTCTTGTAGGCTTCAACTACTCCTAGACCTGGTTAAGAAAATTACAAGATGATTCTAACATGCCTTGCAGAACACCATAGTATCGATACTGGAAGAGAGGTACTGTAGATACTCAAGCATCATATCTGACCCTTACCTGATAACTTCAAATATCATATATAATCTGTACCTTATCTGATATGGGTTATATCATACCCAATTTATTAGGGTACAGGTGAAGTGGGTACCCATTTTAACCCAACCCATTGTCAATTGCCACACCTACTCTTAGTTGTTAGTTAGAAGGGTAATGTAGAGATTTTAACAATATCATTCAGTAGAGCTGTTTTTCATGGACTGATAAGCAAGATGAACCCAAATCAAAAAAATAAACTGATGGTGAGAGACTCGAGGGAAGAGAGAATCAGAGAAGTGGAAAGCCACTTTCTCATCTGATTTGCATGAAGAATGATGCCCACCTTGGCTACACTGATACAGAACCTCAGAGACTCACTCACACACAACATGGGGAGTACAATTACCTAGTCACTCCTGGGTGGACGAGCAGAGGATGAGCAGTTGAGGGTGGAACCGAACGATGAAGCTGATACCCACAAGGCAAACTCACCGATGTTATGATTGTTAAAAGTTTTAATGCAAGTTAGGGTTTTTCCCATGGGATTTCCCATGAACCCTAACGAATCCACCACACAGATAACTAGAATACAATGAGCATTAAAAGAGATGATAGAACACATACCAATTTCTATAGATTAATTTCTGATCATTTTCTGTAGCTTGAAGGCCTCGATTAGAGTCTTCCAAAGCCTCTTGGGATCCCCTTTTCCTTTGTGCGTATGGGAGCAACAGATAGATAAAGACCAATCTCTACGGGGACCCTAACGATAGTATTTATAATACTATCCCTAATCCAGAGCCATTCCCACAGTGGACCGGGTTGGTAGTCTCTAACCATTGACGAACCAAACGTGAACCGGTCAAATCAGTAATTGAACTTCCACTTAACAACTGGTTAGGTAATTGATCAAGCCCACACAACAGGAATTTAACAATCTCATACTTAGGCTAGATTAATTACAAAACTACCGTTGAAAAGTGTGGCCATGGAATCCTATTATATAATAAACCGTCATCAAACTTTGATCCACTCATCAAGTCCACCAATGTCGAGCAACAACGGAAAATACTCCAACACATCTGGTGTACTACCTTCTGTCAGCTACATACAAGGGTCTACTTAATGACATGAATCGCCTAGAGACATGTATACATGAAAATATTATTTCATGTGGGTCCAGATCGAATAACCTTCGATCTAATTGCCTTGATAAAACCTCAGAGGCAATAAACCTTGATATTGACCGTAGCAAACCGCCACATACCCTTTTGGTCAATATCATACTTTGACACACCACCGTAAACTATGGCTAAATACCGCCCCATTCATTTGGCTTAATACCGCGTCCTTCATTTGGCTAAATACCGCCCTTGTCAATGACATGTCAATGAATATGTAACATAGTAATAAATGATTAATGCTAAAATAAAAATAACCATGGTAATAAATATATGTGCCAAAACCATAGGCAATGTAAATAAACATAATGAAATAAATCTTTATCGATGTGAGAAAAGTCTCCCATTAGCTAAGCACATTTAATGAATTAACCATTTCTATATTAAACATACAGTCCCTTGAAAACTCCCATTGACAAAACCTTCGTTAAAGAATCTACAATCAAGATGTTTAACGAATGTGCTCTACAATGATATAAATTCTTTGACATTTTTCTCTCACCTAAAGAGATTTGAAATCCGATCTCTATTATGCTTTGAATTACTAGATTTCACATTATTCTTTGAGAACAACACAGTTGAACCGCTGTCACAACACATCTCAATAGGCCTAAATAAAACTTACAACCTTCCAGGTCTGAAAAATAACTCTTCAACCAGATATGCTACTTATTAGTTTCGCATAAAGTTATAAAATCTACCTTACCAAGAGGGTGATGCATGGATAAACTTCTTTGCATTTTTTCCCAAAGGGTACATCTACCATCATAATAAAAATCTGAGATGGAATTTATGCCACCAATGCAATCATCAAACACTACATCACAATAGCCAAGAGTGTCACTACTGCCACAAATGAGTAGATAATCCTTGGTCATCTGCAAGTATCGCATGACCTTCTATTCCCGTTGTTCAGTGAGCTATACCAGCATCCAACTAAAAATGTCTCAAAATACTCTAAACAAAGGCTATGTGAGAATAAATATAATCTCGAGCATACACCAAGCTCTGAATTTAAATGCTCTCTTTCAACATCATTTCTTGAACATAACTCTGTTAATTTGTCTCATTTACTGATTTAGGCATCTGCAACTTAACTGTTATACATGTACATTCAATCATTCGAGAACATGAATAACGTATACCCTTTGAGACAAACCTAATGTTCTATTTTTTCTGTCACGAGAAAACTCAATGTCAAGTACAAAGGTACCTACTCACATATTCTTCATCTGAAATTTATCAGACATTGAAACTATGGTTTCAATAGGTAAACTATGTCACTGCGGGTCAGTGATTAACCATCAACACATATGACTAGAAAATAAATCTACTCCCACACTACAACAATATGCATTTTTTGCTACGAAAATTTTCCGTTGTGTAAAACAATTTTCCGTTGGCAAAAACAAACTCCTACAGAAAAATTTCCATTGTCGTTCCGTTGTCAAAAATTCCGTAGCGATTTTTCCCTACGAAAAACTGAGTGCCATGGGTATATATATTTTTCACAACAGAAAAGGCATTCCGTTGTCTATAATATAGATTTTAGACAATGGAAAAAGTCCCGTTGTCTATAATAAACATTCCACAACAAAAAAAGACATACCGTTGTCTATAATGTAGATTTTAGAGTGGTTTATAATAACATTTTTACACAACATAAAAAATAATCCGTTGTCTATAATATTGATCAATGATAATCTCAACAAAATTTTAAAAAGATACAACTCTGTCAAACTTCAGATACCACTACCTGGATGCTTGCTTAATCCACATATTGACTTTATAAGTCTATAAAATAGATTTTTTTTCTCCTTTACCTCAAAACCTTCTGGGTAAAGCCTATAAACACCTTCTTCCAAATTTTCTTTAATCAAAACGATCTTTATATCTATCTGATGCAACTCCAAAATAAAATGCACAACTAAAATCTCAAAGATTTGAAGTCTATACTTTTTCATTCTCTTTGTGTGATTCCACTTCGCTACAAGTTTTACTTTGTAGCAACTCACCAGGGAAGCTGAAACCCACAGGCCAACTCACCGATGTTATGATACCTAGCTGCGAGTGGCTCAACAGTTCTCAGAAATTGAAATCCCACCAACGAACTTTCCTTAACTACTAGAAATGGAGGTTTAGGCAGAGCGATCGAAGAGAAGGAGCAAAGAAGGGATATCAAGGAAGAAATAAGAAGCTCGAGCAGAGAGATGGATCAATCAGTGTAACCCTATAAAAAACAAAGGATATAAAGAATAACGAAAAAATTGATAAAATCCCGTGTGTATTAAAAATCAGAAAGAAAAAAAAAATGAAAAGTTGTTTTGTTCTTCAATTTCCCCTACGGAAGTTTGTTTCGTCTAGCGAAGATAAAAAAAATGTTATGCACTACCGATTTATAATATTGTATGGGTTATGTGGTTTTTGACTACGGAAAACAAGATACTATGGGTGTAAATGTATCTTTGACTACGAAAATAGCCGTTTCGGTTATAAATAATTCGATGACCATGGAACCATACTTACCGTAGTATAAAACATTATAAGCTACGAAACACGAACCATAGCTGAAAATTTTTTACCACTATGGAAAGTATGGAATCCTTTGCTCTATATTGTTTTTAGCAATGGAAAATTGGTTACTGTAACCAATCTCCATAGCAGAAAATAAGAATTGCTGTAGTGCACTCTTTATGCAGCTCAAACAAGGAGACCTTTTAGTTAGGATAAATGCCCAATTTTGTAGCTATAGAGGTGGTGTGGGATGCAACCCACAGACCTTGTTTTAGATTTCACTAGTGTGTTGTTCCTTTTTGCCCTAGAGCTACTCCATACTTATGGCAATGTCGAAGGTGATGTTTGTGACTTATAAGTTCTTTTTATTGTGTTCTCTTATATTTTTTAATATATTACTTTGTTGACTTTTAGTGGAAAAAAAAAAGGAGACAGTGTTCCTAAACAAACATGGTGCTACCTACAAGCTGCCAAAAAACAAAAAGGTATTTGTTTGAAGAAAGAAAGGGAGCACAAACCCAAAGGCTAATAGGATTTTAATCAACTATATAGATCTGTTAGATGAGGGGATGGATTGTGGACCATAGATGGGTTAGCTTATGGGCTAACTTGGGCTCTCTTTGGTACAATATATTTATGCTTATGAGTTATTTATAACAAATCATTTATAAAAATAAAGTATGAGTAAAAAAAATATTAATATTTTAATACCACTAGATATAAGGAAGTAATATTAGATTATCCCAATAATGATAAACACACCTTCTAATCTATTTATAAATTTTAGATTATAACAATTTATTTTAAAAATAAATAAATTATATAAATCACACCAAACAACTACATATATCATAATGTATTATATAATTAATTCTATAAATATATACATACCCAAGAGAGACGTGTAGATGTTGGATCCAACTAAATATCCATATCTTGTGGGCGTTATTAATATTAATTAATCGATTAATATAAAAAGGAAGTTTCTACTGATTTGAGATAACTGACAAATCTTGTGTGTCCCATTGATTTTAGGGTCCTATTTGATTCATTGTAGCACTTCTTATAGAAATGAAATTTTATTTGGTAAGTAGGAATGAAATTTTATATGAAAATTTTCCTTAATGTAAAATTTTTCTATATATTTTTTTTATGTACAACACATGTATGCATATGCCATAGTATAAGAGACAAAACTATAATAATCAATTTTAATCTCGAAGGATATGCAACGAAAACAGCCATTTAAGATCTCTCGACATCATTCAGAAATGATGAATTCACCATAAACGACTAAAGCATGCATCTACCCGACGCAAGGTTGCTAGTACAAATACTTTGAACCTTGTGACTAAATTAAGTGCAGAAGAAAGTGTCAAATAGACATACAGTCACACATATCACCACATATTATTTCAAGGATAAAAAATAATAGTAAAGCTGGGGTGTTAACATGGTATGTCTATTGATTTGGAATCTATTGGCCAAAGCAACTAGTACACGTATAGATTCCAATTGTTGCAATTATTGATCAGAACAGACACTTCTTAAAAATAACCCAAAAGGTGTGACCACTCATACTGGTGCCATGACTAAGCCTATGCGGTTCTCTTTTACATAGACACACTTCTTCATTAACAGAAAAACAAACCAAAAAACGTAAAAGATAAACAAAAGTAAACTGGCATCTATTGCCATCCAAAGCACTCAAATCCCAAAACACCATTTTAAACTATAAGAGTGCTAACAACCATTGAAACGACATGATGGATAACACAAACAAATCCTGCAAATTGGTATGTAAAAGCAAATCTATTTGCCGAGACCCACCTTTTAAACCATATATCATATCCCAGTTCTATGGTGGTAACAGCCATTAAAAAAAAAAAAACATCCGATTCAGATCATACACATTGTAAACAACGAGAACAATATTCACCCAATTCAAACCTATCACCCTTGCTTTTTTTTTTTTTTTTTATATCATTATTAAACGAGTGGGTATAATACCTTTTCATCCATGAAACGACACTGTGATCAGGAGTTTCATTGAATGTTCTGGATAATTAGCCAGCAAAAATCGATATCAAAATTACATTTAAAGAAATTCTTTATATCTATCTATCCCACAAATGCATGGATAAAGCAAAGTCATGATTAGAACATATCAACAGAAGCCATAACTTCAGAAGCAGTGCACTAACAAACAGTAAATTTATCTCAATGTACGATTCATTCGGTAAGCATTTTAATATCCTATCTATTATGAGATACTCACAACGTCAACACCGACTAATGGTTGACCATCTTAACTCATCATCGAATAGACCTTAATCCAGTTTCGTAATGTTTTTCAATGCATTTTCTTCCCAATAGAATACCAACAGAGACACCGCTTTAACAACTTTAAAATTCATTGATAAACCAACACTGAACCATGACATGAGGCAGGTTCAAAAGTCTCGTACGTTCAAACCTCAGCAGAAGGCTAACAAAAAATAAATCATTTTTACTGAGAACAAGCAAAGTAAGAGAATATGCAATTTAATCCGTCAATAGGTTGTTTCCAATAGAAAAGGAAAACACAAACGCAAACATGAAGTACTGATCTCACATAAAAGTCCTAAATAATAGTATTGAGAAGAACGCAGTTTAATACTGTTGGAACCTTGACCAAGTTAAGGTTGTCATTGTTGGCAACTGGTAGACATGATGTGAGAGAACCATTGAAGAAAGTTGATAAGAAAGTCCAAGAAAGAAGAGAGAGAAAGAAGAGAGAGAAAATGGAGGAGAGAGAAAGAGGAGAGAGAGTGGGGACCAGGTGGGTCCCACTTTGGGAGGCCAGCACCAGCCGAGCGCACAGCAGGAAGCCGAGTGCACAGCACCAGCCGAGCGCACAGCAGGCAGCCGCGTGCACAGCAGTAGCCGCGCGCACAGTACCAGCCGAGTGCACGCGGCGGCCGAGTGCACAAAGACCGCCGAGCGCCAAGGCGGCAGCGAGTGCACAACACCAGCCGAGCGCCAAGGCGGCGGCAGCGTGCACAGCACTAGCCGCGCGCACAGTACCAGCCGAGTGTACAAGAGCGGCGGCGAGTGCACAAGCACCAGCCGGGCGCCAAGGCGGCGGCCGCGTGCACGACTAGCCGCGAGCGCGAAGCACCGGCCGAGTGCACAAAGACCAGCCGAGCGCCACAGCGAGGCCAGCGGCGCACAAGACGGTCGAGCCGAGGCAGGCAGGTAGCGCCGCGACAAGACTAGCCGCGCCGCGACAAGCACCAGCCGAGTGCCGCAAGACCAGCCGAGCGCACAGCGGCAGCGCGTGCACAAGCACTAGCCGCGCAGACAAGTACCAGCCGAGTGCACAGCGGCGCCGAGTGCACAGCACCAGCCGGCGCCACAGCAGGCAGCCGCGTGCACAGCACTAGCCGCGAGCGCAGCACCAGCCGAAAGTGCACAAGACCAACCGCGCCGCACAAGAGCGGCCGAGCGCCGCGAGACCGGTCGAGCGCCGGCAGGTAGGCTGCGCGCGACAAGACTAGCCGCGCGCACAACACCAGCCGAAAGTGCCGCGAGCAGCGCAGCGCACAGCACTAGCCTCGCGCACAGCAGGCAGCCGAGCGCACAGCAATAGCCGCCCGCACAGCAATAGCCGCGCGCATCATCTGTTCGCTGAAATGGCACAATGAGGCAGCGGGATCTGACCGATCTGACGGCCCAGAGGAGATCCCACCGTTTACTGACCGATCCAACGGTCTGATTCAATTGATTCTTTCTCTGCCAATCAAAACTCGACAACGGTGTACGGTGGGTCAGACGAGGGCGCGCTACGGTGCTTCGCGCCGCATGGAATCAGCCTAGAAGATTCCATTTGGAATAATCTGATTGGTCGAACTTCAAATGGCCATATCTTGGTCGTCTGATCTCCAATTGAGGTGATTCAAAAGCCCACGAGCTTCTCTCTCCATGAAGAACCTGTTAGAATGAAGAAACCTGGTTTTTGAAGAGCTTAGCAGCGGGTTTTGGGGAAAAGTATGATTTGGGGCTTTCTTTGAAGAAGAAATCATTCTCCACCTACTTCCATCTGATACACATGAGTATTTGAGCAGTTTGGAGTGAAGCGTGAGTGTGAATGTTAGCTTGATGTGAATGATGGTGTGCGAGATGCATTGGAAGAATGCTGGAGTTCCATTCTACTGACGAAGCGTATCTATCACTATTGGAGAACTTGGAACATCTATTTTGTGAGTACCAACCTTGCTGTGTTCACGCTGGGAAGGTAATCACACATGCAAACCTTGCATTGTGAGATTCATTATGTTGGGAAGGGTTTGTATACATTACATATCAATTTCATTGTAACCTGTCAAGTTGGGGCTTGACAGGATTGAGGGTAGTTGCCCAGAATTCCAAGTTGCAGCTTGGATTACATTGGTGGTAGCACCAAGTTGTTGTAGCAGCAGAAAAACTATTGAAGTAGCGTAATGGGTATAATACGAAACCCTAGTTAGGGTATTTCCCCGTGGAGTAGCCATCACAGTGTGTGATAGGTGAACCACGTTATATGGTGTGCCTTGTGGTTGTGAATATTTTGTTGTATATGTGAAGTGCGTGGGTTGCAGGTCTGGGTGTACACACTAGGTAGGCCAAGCCTCTGGTATGGATACCTGTAGGTGTGTGGCATGGTGTGTTACATGAAATGTGTAAATGAACAGATGTGTGAACTAGTCAGCTCAAGGCAAGACGGCTAAGACAGACAGCTCAAGGCAGTAGTGTTCAATCAGTAGAGACAGACCTCACATAGTTGGGAAGAATTTTAGTGGGTATTGATTCACCCCCCCCCCCTCTCAGTGTCAACCTGGGAATCACAAATACTATATTCCTCTCATATAAAGTTTCTATCAAAATTCTGTCTTTAGATTGTTGTAAATATGAAAGGAAAATTTTAAATAAGAACCACTTATCTAATGTCATGCTTCCAATGATTTGTTGAAGAAGACTATAATTGATAATGAGTTTGAAGTTGGGTTGTATCACAAGCGATACTGTCCTAAAGACAGAATTTGCCCCCAATGGTGCAATCGAGTTTAGATGCAAATCTGGCTTCAAAATAAAGCAGCTTCTCGGCTTCCCGCATTAAACCTGCACTAGTCTAATCCCCCCCTTCGAGTACTTCAGAATTGTGCTTAAGTCAAATGCAAGACGGTGATGCAATTTCGGTAAATCAATGATGTTTCAAAAAACATAGGGGAATATCCTCGGTATGTGCTTACAAAGAAGGAGAGAGAGTGAGAGAGAAAGAATCAAGAAAAACTTAGTTCTTCTTACCATTTCTAAAACTTCCTCCTCCTCTATTTATAGAGGAGAACATGTTTTTTCAAAACATCTCTTGAGGAAGGGTGTGTCCCTTTGAACCAACATGTCTTTACAAACAAAAGATGTGTCTCTTGTAAAGACACTTTAATGAACCAGGTCAAACGGGTTGAACCGTTACCAACCTTACAATTTCATGTCAAATGAGTTGAACCGTTATTGACCCACAGAAGCCAAATTAAAACTCAGCCCATCCAAGGGGTCTTGGGTTCCAATCTCATTAACCTCACTTCACTAGCCTCATACGAAGAAAACCAAAACAAAACATATTTTTTATTTTGAAACTTTATTTAGTAAAAATTGATAAAATACAACAGCTTGTCACAGTCGTAATCCTTTCGAGGAAAGAAAAGAGGAGAGCTGGAGGTGCGGGGGGTGACCATTACCCATTGTACCTATCCAATGATTAGAGAGGAGTTGCATCTACATTTTTTTTTGTGGGTAAAACTCGACATGAACCAACACTAAAAGGTTAATCAACCTATGGTGCCGCTGAATGTCAAATAGAGATGAGGAAAATCCTACTCAGAGGAACCTTCTAATGATAGTTTTTTAAAGGGTTTGGAATCTTGCATAGAAAAATCAAGGTTACACTTTTCAAACTGGCCCACTTTAATAAGCTTTTATCAAGGTAGCCCATGTAATGTGGCAGATGAGATTTAACCAAATTTTCTGGATATATAGATCCCAAGGTCTCTTATCCTCATGCAAACTTTAAGCTCAAATAGAATATGTTAAGTGGTAAAACAAAGTTTTGAAAAATCAGGATTATGGAAGAGCTAGTCACAGTAGTTGTCAGAAACAGTAAACATGCAAGGCAGGACAATGCACAAGATATTTCATTGAATTAAACTATGAAATTTCACAAATGGTTAATTAATTCCAGAGAATATGTAACAGTTGGAATCACCACATCAGCATTCCATATGGTACAATAAAGATAGATTGCTCCCAACCCCTGCGCCAGCCCGGTTCGCCAGCCCTAAACCTCAAATCTATTTAGTCAATGATAGAAGGGGAAAAATTTTCCGAACGGCCAATTCAGATAAGCTAATGTGAAAGATCCTAGTATTTGATACTTGGTTCATCAGATGGGCCTCAATTTTGGTGGATAGATAAACATTTAAGGCTTCGTTTGATTGCAAGGGGAATTGAAGGGAAGGGAAGTGAAATTTTTATACTTTAAATGGAAACTTTTGTAATAATTACAATACATGCTATCACATTAATATCTAACTAATTTAAAATTATTCCACATTTAATCATTAACTTACACTTCAAATTGCATCCAAATCCCTCCCATTTGAAAAGGGAAATAAATTTTACATTTTATAAGTATCATTACTAAATATGTTAAGAAAAGTAAAATAAATTTTACATCTTATACAATCATATTGTGTTACCACTACAAATGTTTTCATTTAAAGTATAAAAATTTCACTTCCCTTCCCTTCAATTCCCCTTGCAACCAAACAAAGCCTAAGGTCTCTTCATATATATCAACTTTTCGGCCAAACAAAATTCACAAAGTGGCCAAATATTAGGGATTGTGAGAGGGTCCCTAATAATTTGGGTCCCCAATAAGTTTGGGTTTTAGCTTATGGGAGGGGAGGGGAAGGGATAATAGCTTGGATTTTATTTGAGTTGCATTGATCTACCAAATAAGTTTGTCGCCGAAGAAACTTCATGTTCACCATTGTCACTGATTCTTACATTCTCTGTAGAGTCTCTGATTTAGACTCAATGTCTTCCACTCTAAGATGCACCTTATCCTTGACCACCCTTCGCAGAGGAATCATTTTAGCCCAAACGATTTAATCTTCTGAGTAGTGGCTGAGCTTGGAAATAAACAAGCGTAGATCTCAAAGATCGGAGTGGGACAACCTGAGAACATTTGCACGGTAATGACTCTACCACCCATTTTTCATTCGACGATAAAAAAAAGTCACCAATCACAATCTAAAGTTCGGAACTGCAATTGAAAGGTCTCTTTAGTATATACAACATCAAACAGCAACATTGCATTTTCTTTATAAATATACCATGGTCGAGGTACCTAAACTAAATGTCAATACTAATCAAAACCCAAATCAATATATACCTTCAAATGACTTGGATAAAATTACTGAAATAAATTTGATTTTCATAAGTCGAAACGGGAAGGTTCAATCATTTGACATCTTTCTTTGATTTCCCAACTTCTCTACTATGAGCTCTAAAAAGAAGTACGTAAAGTCAATCATTTTTGCATAATTATTTAGGACATGTTGAATTTTCATGCTTTTTATAAATGGGTGCGTCTGATTGTAACCAAGCACGTTACAAACAGATGTAACTGGACATCATGTACTCATAGTAAAACTGATCTTTCAGACAAGGAAGAACAAATGTAACTGCTTAATTGCTCAGAAAAAATCAGTTACAAGGTCTATCTGAATAAAATGTTTTGGATTAAAGGGTACGGCCTAATGGCAACAGTGGCTTAAGCCATTAGGTGTAGGCACTTTCCAGTGGTGGAATCTTTTAGTTCTTCCTATTGGACCCAAAACCGATCGTTCTAGCCATGAGTAGGTTAAAGGGAGCTCTAACAGGCCTTTTATGATTCCACAAGATCAAGATCTATTTTCGTTCAAGTAATGGATTCTAGGCAATTGAAAAGATCTTCGTTCTGTAGCGGATCTCTTACAAGATCAATTAGGATTGGCTCTGGTTCGTTTAGAAAATGCGGTTCGATAAACTATATGCCAGGCAATTCGGCATAAATTGTAGAATGAGTGGGTCGAATTGGCCGATCAATCTCTTGATCAAGTCAGCAACATGATCAATCTTGTCTTTCTAGGCTAAAATTTTCTCCATCTTTTTTGGAGTTTCTCATTGCTGAGAATTATCTTTCCAACATCGATCTTTGTTGCCGTTAACCTCGTTGTCCTCCACCTTCACTGCCTTGGTGCAACTTGGGTTAGAGCACAACGCTTTTGCTGTTTTGTTCACGTCTTGCCTCTTGTCCTGTTAACAGAAGACAAGCTCTGTTCTTCGAAGTTTGTTAATTCAGACGGATTCCGATCAAAGAGT